>JBAMJV010005393.1:0-89751 GCA_037951105.1 Echinarachnius parma
GGTCTTAACCATTTTGTATACAAATTTGTGCACGTGATATGTTTTTGAATAATGATTAAATAGAGATATCATCAACAACTATTTAAAACCCTATTTCGATTTTTTAAAGCATTATTTTGCAATCATCAACGTTATTTAGCCACCAGAGGCCAGCTCTGTAGTCTTTGATGTTGGCTCCTAGGAGCAGCACTCTTTACTGCATATAATGATACGGATGGCAATAAAAAGGAGGTCGGAGGGGGGGGGGGAGACTCGCATCAAAATTAGGAGACAATCATCAACGTTATTTAGCCACCAGAGGCCAGCTCTGTAGTCTTTGATGTTGGCTCCTAGGAGCAGCACTCTTGCTGCATTCAATGATACGGATGACAATAAAAGGGGGTCAGGGGGGAGACTCGCATCGAAATTAGGAGACAATCATCGATGTTTTTTGCCCCAAGTGACGTTTGTACTGTAGTCTTCCTCGTCCTATAATGAAATGAAACTCGGGACGTTAAAATCAGATCACAATTAATTTGTTCCTTGTATGTTCTTGAATAACATTTTCTTTGTTTCTGACCCACAATAGTTCATTGTGTCAAATGACTATCTACATAATCAATACGATTACTGGTAAATGCATAACAACGGTAAGGCCTATATAAACTAGAAACTAAAGAAGAAATGAACTGTATATTTTTAACCCATACATGTTAACCAAAATCAAAGTGAAACAAAATCTTTGCAACATTTGAGCACATTTTACCAATATCTGTTACAACATTGCTTCATATTTTGGACAAAATATTGTTCCTTCCTCTATTCAAAAGATCTAAAAAATAACTAGTCAAAATGACCAGAAACCTAGTCAGCCGGCACCTGCACTATTTCTAGTCAAAATGATCCGGAAAATCTAGTCAAATACATTGATGCTCTAATTTCGTATTGCCTTTGTATACAGACAAATATATTAAAATTATACTCAACGTGAAAACGGTATAATTTTAGATTTTTTCTGTATAAGAAGACAATATTTAATTAAAACTTCAATGTATTTGACTAGATTTTCCGGATCATTTTGACTAGAAATAGTGCTTTTGACCGATTCAGGGTAGATTGGGTGCATATTTTGTACCAGCGGCGTAATGAGCAAACACTTTTTGTGTGATGGGTGATGGGAGGGTCTGATGGTTGGTGGTTGTTCGCGACTGCAATGCTTTTGCAATATTTCACGTGAAATAATGCAATCTGATGCATACTTAGGAAGGAAAATTGACTTGACATGAAGTAAAATCTGAGTTATCTTGTCCAAAAAATACACTTTTCAATCACTGGTATCGAATTAGATATAAGCTATGATTGAAATTGTATTTTATTTTCATTTTTTCCGGGGGGGGGGGGGGGCACTTACAGTTACGCCACTTACAGTTACGCCATCGATTTGTACCCTACTATGCCACCTATGTATTGGATGCAATGCCAGGAAGCTCAACATCGTAGCCTGCATGGGCCAAATCTAAATATGTGTTAACAAATAATGTAGCAGTCACACCGCCAAACCTAATCCTAACCGAAACCAGACCGAACTTACTTAGTCGGGCACCGACAAGAGCCCGAACTGGGGTTAGCATGCAGTCACAACAAAAGAGACGACAATTCCGATAACACTCCGACACTTCGGTCTCGTGTCAGTTTGGCGGTGTGACTGCTACATATAAAGAATATGTCAATCGATTAACGTAAATTAGAATGAATCTTGTTTGTCATGTATCTTATCTGGATATAAAAGTATTAGTTCATTATTTGGGCATTCTCTTCGAAGGACGTGCCCACGACTTGGTATGCATGACTAAAAGAACCGATGCGCTATACAAATTGCACAGAGTCGTGGGCACGTCTTATAGTAGAGAATGCCATTTATTGTGATTATTGTCATACAACTATTCATATCTTCCAGTTATTTGCAACTTGTGTGCTAACATTGTAGTATTATTGCCAAGTTCTACACTTAGATCAAGGTAAATGAACTGTAATTATTGTTTGTTTATTATTGTTATTATATATTACTCAACCCTTTGTTGTTATTTTTGAAATTATCTCGTTATTTTTCATTAATTGCCAGTTTGTATAGTAAAATTATATTATGTTAATTACCCATGCTATACATTTACAATCAAAACATATGTACTATAGTTGTTATATTTATTTAGTAACATTACTTTGCCCTTTGTTGTATTATTGTCATAAGTTGTATTAATATAGTTCAGTGATTGGCAATTCATATATGATGAAACTATAGTCAACTTATAATGTTATGCATGCAAAATAAAAGTATAATGTATGTACTATAGAATTGTATCAATATCTTTCAGCAATTGGTAGTTTGGTTTAAATCATAAACTGTTAATTTCAAAATCAAATCATATAATGTAATTATTGTTGTGTTTATTGGTGTACTAGTAAATTTAATTCAAGGGATAGTTGAGTTTTGGTGAAGAAAGTGCATTTTTTGTCAAACTTAATTTTAGTAACCAAAACCTGCACCATTACATTACAAACCAATAGTTAAAACTCCTGGCATCATGCTCGAAAGGAAAACAAACGACTAAGTAAAAAGCCTACTAACATTAAAAAAGAGCCGCTAAAACTCAGGAGGGGCGCTTTATAAAAACTCATAGGTTTCAACCATTTCAAATGAAATATTGTGCATGTGATGTTTTGTGAAATAGTAATTAGATAATTTTGTATATTTTTGAAAAGAGGAAGCAATTTTAAAATTTGTTTAACGGCTGGTTCAAATTATCAAATAAAATTGTTGGGCCCCCACAATTATTACAAATGTTATGTTTATGGATATTTCAGCCATTTCTCAACCGATTTTGTTCAAATAAATTGTATTCTGGCGGTAAAATGGTATGCTCTTTCGAATTTGATACTCTGTTTTTCATTATCCCACAACAAAATATTTGGTGTAGCACCCTCCATGCCAAAACTCAACTATCCCTTAACGATAGTAAAGTTTGGATTTGTCCACACAAGCCCTTTTTTATACTATTTCAACAATACTGGGGGTGGTATTCTGAAAACGATTTAAGTTAAAATCATTGTATCTACGTCACTAAAATATGAAACTTTACTTAAGGAATAGTGATTTGCTAACATTTTAGTGACGTAGATATGACGTATTTTAGATAAAATAAATTTTAACTTCGGAATACACCCCCTGATCAATTAATTGGCTGGGAGTGTTTGTTGAGGTCGGACGTTTGTCACTATCTTTTTCAATTGGAAACATTGTCCTTCTTTTGCAGCCTTGCAGGCATATTTTTATTTAACATACGTTCAACCAACATAAACACACACACACACACACACACATACTTGTAGGAGTCTTCAAACGGGGATAAAATTTATAACACCTTCAAACGGGGATATCCCCGCTTTTTTCGGCTTTTTTGGCTTATCCCCGGTTTGCCGGTGTGTAAACATGGACATATGCCCAATGGGCATACACACACACACATTCACACACACTCACATACACAAACAGTCCATTCATACACACCATCGGTTACATAGATGTAAAATGGGCAATTAAGGGATATCCTTCAAAAATCATAATAACATACAGTACAGCCCTTAAGACGATCCCTAAAGCACTATAGAGGCTGTTCGGAAACCGGGGATATCCCCGGTTTCCGACATATCCCCGTTTGCCGGTGTGTAAACCCGTGTGTATCCCCGTTTGCCGGTCCTTACAAGTGCACACACACACACACACACACACACACACACACACACACACACACACGCGCACGCGCACGCGCACGCGCACGCGCCGCACGCGCACGCGCACGCGCACACGCACACGCACACGCACACGCACACGCACACGCACACGCACACACACACGCACACACACACACACACACACACACACAGATATATATATAGAGAGAGAGACACACACACATCCATTATTGATGGGTTTTCCCAATTAGTTTTCCCCAAATCTAGTATTATCAGCAGCGCAGTACTGTGTAAATACTGCGCCTGGTTAATACGTTACTGATGCGCAACCTATGTCCTCCGTGGTGTAGCGTGGTCGGACTGAAAGGAGGAGAGGAGAGGTGGGGGGGGGGGGGGGTGGGGGGGGGAGGTGGGGTGGTTACACCTTATTTATTTTAACTGTTTGATTGTCCCCTTATATTTCTTATGGGTTTTCTCAGATTATTGGCAGGGGTGAGGGGGTCACACCTTATTTATTTTACTTGTTTAATTGTCCCCTTATATTTATTATAGTTTTTCTCAGATTATTGGGGGGGGGGGGGGGGGGGGGGGTGGGTGGGGGGCACTTGCTCTAGTCAAAGATAACCAAAAATAGATATGACCTTGCACGGTTGAATATCCCGGATGGTATAGATGAAGCAGTCAGTGACGCAATCTTTGGAATAGAGACTGATTTTTCAGTCTACCTATTGTCCTACTGACAAACGGGCTACATTACATCTGACGGATATACTGGGAATCATTTGGAGTTCTTTGAAATAAGGTAATGCTTACATTTTGTTCAGTTTAAATTGTGATACCATATATAGCTATGCCGCCCAAAGCCTATCACCCTCCTGAATGAAAATGTTACATTTGTTAATAATGGTAGGTGAACTTGTTATATTTATCGCAATTTTTCTTTCTTCAATAGTCATCATTGTCTCATAAGTCTTAAAGGCACTTTAATAGAAACATGGTCAAAATCCTCAAAATCCAATTGGAATTCTAGCGGGTCCCTTATACCGTGTTTTATTCGTATTTACAATAAAAGCATGGGACAGTTTCGGTCCAATTAACATCCAATTAAATTGAAATCTTCACATATTACTTTCTGGTCTTACCAGATCACACCAATACAGTTGAATACACATTTGTATCAAGCACACATCACTTTTTTCACTTGTCAACAAAGTTACCCCTCGCTCTACTATTGCCTCAGATCAACAAATTGAAATTTGTATCATGGCCTCTTTTAGTATTACATTTACTGCATTCTAATTGAATTACTGTTGGCCATGTTTGTAAATATTTTAAAATGTTGATTTTCAGATTTTGTTCTTTATTATATAAATCTGATTGATAGTTATGGATTGTGGTATCGTGAACCAAAGACAATTTTCCATCGAGTTGGACATGAACAATGTTGAATTTAATTGAATTAAATGTCAACTTGTGTTTTAACCCTATCAAGCCCAAGGGGGGCTGAATGAGCCCCCCCCCCCTACCATATTTTTTACTGCCACGGCCACATTTTTCATCCAATTTTCACCAAATTCGGTGACTTTTCCTAAAATTTTATAGGGAACATTGTGGTATGAAATTTAAAAGTGTCAGGTTCTTCCCGTTGCCATGGTAACCACTTTCTGAAAGGCATGTTTGTAAATTTAAGTCTTATTTTGTTTTTCTTGCACTAAACAAGTAAATCGTGTAAATTTCTGAAGTGTTTTCTATTTGAAATGTATAAACTGTACAAAAGTAAAGTCACAATATCAGAAAATAGATGTCACTTGTTTGTTTTAGTTTTTTCTTTGTTTTTCTTTGTTTTTCAAGAACAAAATGGCGGAAAACAATAGAAATAATAAGAATTTCTAAAAAAAAAAAAAATTCTCATAATTTTCCGATTTTTTTCTTCAAAATTTGAATTGAACAACCTTTCCATACAAAACCCAAGGTATTGACATGGTATTTTCATCTTCAATTAGTAACAGTATCTAGTAAACTTATATTGAAAGTGATTTTATATAGTCATTATATAACACAAAATTAGTGTAATATGTGTAAATTCATGGTACTGTCCAGGCATTGACATGAATTAGTTTATTCATATAATATATATGATCGGTAACGGGTTGTCATGATCTGAAACAAAAAAATTATTGATATTTCTTTTGTTTTTCTTTGTTTTTAAGGACAAAATGGCGCAAAACAAAGAATATAATAAGAATTAAGTCATATATATTTTTGATATATTTTTATGATATTTTTGTGATTAAAATCTGCTAATGAGGGTTTCTTATGATGTCAACAAACATTTTGATATGAAAAAAAATCCATTTGGTTTAAGTTTATAGGGTAAAAATTAAAGAAATCGCATACGTGTACTGTAATGTGTATGATAAGATGTGTGAAGGTCACCTCCACAATGACTTTGCGGACCTAATGAGCCTCTAAATCCCATCAAATTCCACAGAAATGTCCTGATCTGTGTTCCAGAATATGCAATATTACATATTTATGTTGAAAAGTTAAATGTGCCTACTTGATAACAGTCCATTCGGCGAAAAAAGCTCCAAACTTCTATATTCTGACATTTTCTATGTTTTTTATCATATTATCGTAAATAGCGCCCTCATATGGTGACCTTTAAAAATGTTTATGATTGCAACTTGTAGAGCTTGACCTGCTTGACACATGTGCCAAATATGAAAGTGGTTGATTGAATAATAAATAAATTAGAGAGGGGGGCCCTATGAGCCCCCCCCCCCCCCCCCCTTGTGCCTGGGAACGCCAAAATAGCTTGGGCTTGATAGGGTTAATATTACGTCGTATATACTTGAAATATTAAACAATAATGTCAACGATTTGATGATTTCAACATGAGAAAAGAACAAATTTGTGACTTTCGGATATCATCAAAAATTGTGCACAAAATTAAAACCCATTATTTCATACAAAATTGCCCCTTCATAATTTTGAAAAATAAAACAAAAAATGAGCACAATTTTGTTCATTTTGAAATGTTTTACTGTTATGAGTGGTGGAAAATAAACATCGATCTTGCACAGCGACACAAATACCATGAGAAATGTGATTAAACCTTTGTCATACAAAAAAATAATGTAAAAATGGTACGGTACTATGGTGACTACATTTCCAAATTTCAGATTTTCAACAAATGTTTGAAAATCAGAATTTTCGTAAACACTGGTCAATACAATTTTGCCAAATGCAATTGACTGTGATAGGAAATAGAGTAATGTATACACTGATGGCCATGCAGGAGTGCTTTTTGTCATGGATTGGTTGCAATAATACAGTTACTTTAGGAAAGAAGGGCGTATTATATATATGAATATAACAAGTTAAAATGCACTTTATCATATACAATCCAGCAGTAAAAGTATACCCAGATAGAGCTATAATTGTCAAATACTTTGACGAAAATGTCCCTTTGCCCTTTTTTGTTAATTACTACAGGTTGTCTGCTTGAGATAAAGTTTCGTCAAGAACAGGGCAAATCTATATTCGTCCGATTTGTCGCAACACATCTGTTGATTTTCACTTTGGCAAAGTCTACAATTAAATATGGGAAACAACACATCCAGATTAGACGGAGAAGCCGACGTAGCATGTTGCGACGTATCATGTTGCGGCAGCGACGTACCCATGGTACCGGAATATCTCAACGAAATTCTACGTCGGATGATGAAGGAAAGGAAGATATATCCTTTTTCTGTTCCCGACATACATTCCTGCCAAAATGTGAGGGGCCACGGGAAAGCCGTGTGTCCCGACTGCAGACGGTCTTGGACCAGCTATCAGGTAAAGTATAGGCTAATTGACAGACATGTTTGGGAGGGGTCTGCTCGTTATTCATAATGGTCAATTTGTCATAAGGACCGCTATTCATAATTAGAAGAGGGGGTGATTTTGAATAAGGATCATTATTCATAAGGACCGCTATTCATAACAAAGAAAATGGTCGCTATTCATGATATCAGATGAGCTAGGGTCGCTATTTATAATGCAACAAGAGGGTCACTATTCATAATGTAAGAAGAGGGTACCTATTCATAATATGGAATGAGGGTTGCTATTCATAATAAGAAGAGGGTCGCTATTCAGAATATAAGAAGATTAGTCTTCTTCTGTAGACCCATGAATATTTAGTGATGAGCTTTCAAATTATACAATTTGATGGAAAAACTATTCTTCGGAAGCTGTTGGTATAAAAGACTGTAGTTAAATATCTTACATTTTATTTATACGAATATTATTTTTGATGTCTTGGTTCCCTTTAAAGGGATAGTTGAGTTTTGGTAAAGAAAGTACAATTTTGGTCAAACTGAATTTTAGGGACCAACACCTGCACAATTACATTACAAACGAATAGTTATAACTCCACCATGCTTGAAAGAAATGAAAAAAATACAAACGACTAGGTAAAAGCCCGGGGGGGGGGGGGGGGGCACTCATGTATAATGTAAGACGGGTATGTGCCGCTTAAAAGAACCCCGTTTTCACACCCCATCGCAGCTCTAAAGATACCCGATTTTCAAAAATTGCCGCTATAGACCCCCGGAATGGTCCATTATTCTTCTTATAGTTCGGCTCCTTGGACCACCATTTGAGCCTTTTTGAGGGTTTCCTTAGGTCTTTGGTAGCTCCAAGTCTATGTATTTTGTAGTTTATAGTCTGCTCCTTAGGCCCGTTTCAGGGTTTTTGTAGCTCCAAAGACCCTATTGTGTGCTTGTAGTCAGCTCTTCAGACCCCCATTTCAGAGTTCCGTGCGGGCACACCCCCCCCCCCCCCCCCCTCCCCGGCGGTAAAAGGCCGGTTAGAGCTGTTCAAACTCAAGAGGGCACTCTCTAAAAACCCATTGGTCTTAACCATTTTGTATACAAATTTGTGCACGTGATATGTTTTTGAAATAATGATTAAATAGAGATATCATCAACAACTATTTAACACCCTATTTCGATTTTTTAAAGCACTATTTTGCTGTCTTTTATTGCGCATGTGATGTTTTGTTGAAATAGTGATTAGATAAAGATATAATCAACAACTATTTAAAAACCTCTTTTGTACATTTCTGAAATGAGGAAGTAATTTTTAAATTTGTTTAACGGCTGGTTCAAAATTATTGAATAATTGTTGGGCCCCACAATTATTACAAATTGGTATGTTTATGGATATTTCAACCATTTCTAAACCGATTTTGATCAAATAAAGTTTATTCTGTCATCAAAATTGTATATTCTTTAAAATGTAACAACTCAGTTTTTCATTATCTCACCAAAAAATTAGTTTGTGTAGCGCGTTCTATCTCAACTATCCCTTTAAGCATTCATATATACCGTTTGACTCTAACAGGGAGCAAATTCTACTAGCTGTAAAATTTTGATTTTGATTTTCATCTTTTCTACCAGGTATCGGGGGATGTAGATATGAAGCAACAGCGAGAGATGAAAGTCTGGAAACAGAAGTGTCAGAACTGTGACACACCAGTCCATCCAAAGTTCAGGGATTATGAGTTTAAGGTTGTGGTAGAGACATTGTTAGATCGGTAAGCACTGGGTAGCTAAGGGGATTATCGAGGGGCATATATCTCCCCCCCCCCTATATTTCTTAATTGTCATGGCACTATGACTGCCGTTTTTGGCACCTCATCGGCTTCTTGCCCCCATCTGACCTTATTGCAGCATCCTTTTCTTGCCCCTGCCCTTCTTGCTCACCCCTTCGTGCCCCTCCCCTTCTTGCCACCCCCCCTTCCTGCCCCTCCCCGTCTTGCATATCCCCTCTTGCGCCTCCCCTTATTGCCACTATTATGATGTGCCCCTCCCATTCTTGTAACTCCCCCTTCGTGCCCCTCCCCTTCGTGCCCCTCCCCTTCGTGCCCCTCCCCTTCGTGCCCCTCCCCTTCTTGCCACGACCCCTTCGTGCCCCTCCCCGTCTTGCATATCCCCTCTTGCGCCTCCCCTTATTGCCACTATTATGTTGTGCCCCTCCCATTCTTGTAACTCCCCCTTCGTGCCCCTCCCCTTCGTGCCCCTCCCCTTCTTGCCACGACCCCTTCGTGCCCCTCCCCGTCTTGCATATCCCCTCTTGCGCCTCCCCTTATTGCCACTATTATGTTGTGCCCCTCCCATTCTTGTAACTCCCCATTCGTGCCCCTCCCCTTCGTGCCCCTCCCCTTCTTGCCACGACCCCTTCGTGCCCCTCCCCGTCTTGCATATCCCCTATTGCGCCTCCCCTTATTGCCACTATTATGTTCCCAGCTAGCCACCTGATGTTGGGCCGATGTCGGAATTTGGTTGCCGGATGTCGGCATATCGCCGTTGGCTCGAGGTTAAAATGTCCGCCAGCCCAACATCGTCACAACGTCATTTTTGTGATATATTGGCATAACGTCATTTTCCGACAATGGCCCAACATCATGTCATGAGATGATGTTGGGCCATTGTCGGAAAATGATGTTATGCCAATATATCACAAAAATGACGTCGTGACGATGTTGGGCTGGCGGACATTTTAACCTCGAGCCAACGGCGATATGCCGACATCCGGCAACCAAATTCCGACATCGGCCCGACTTCAGGTGGCTAGCTGGGTTGTGCCCCTCCCATTCTTGTAACTCCCCCTTCGTGCCCCTCCCCTTAATGACACTCCCCCTTCGTGCCCCGGAGATCAAGAAGACGATCGAGGGGCTAGAAGGGGAAGTGGCAATTTGTAAAGGGGCACGAAGGGGTCGTGGTAAGAAGGGGAGGCCTTCTCGCTCTCCCCCTGTTGCCCCTCCCCTTCTTGATCTCCCCCTTGCTTCCCCTTATTGCATTCTCCCTCATGCGATTTCCCCTCTTGCCACTCCTTTCCGTGCCCCTCCCCTTCTTGCTCTCCCCTTCTTGCAGCTCCCCCTTCGTGCCCCTCCCCCTTTGTGTCCCTCCCCATCTTGTCACAACGCCTTCGTGCCTCTTCCCTATTGCCACTCCCCCTTCTATTGCCCCTCCCCTTCTTTATCTCCCCTTATTGCGCCTCCCCTTCTTGCTCTCCCCTTCTTGCTCATCCCCCTCTCGCTCTCCCCCTGTTGCGCCAACCATTGTTGCCCCTCCCCTTTTGCTCTCGTCTTCTTGCACTCGTCCTCTTGCCCTTCCCCTCTTTCCTCACCCCCTTCTTGCCCCTCCCCTTCTTGGTCTCCCCTTTTGCCCTTCCACCTCTTGCCTGCCTCTATTCCCTGTCCCCTTTGCATGTCCTTCTTTTTTCGCCCCCCTTTTCGGCCTTATTGCCCTCCCCTTCCCTTTATCTCTCCCCCTTTCTGCCCCTTACATAGAGTCCCCAACTTGCTCCATCCCAACTTGCTCCTATACTGGCCTATTTCATTATTCTTATTCTTGCCCTGTTCTTTTCCCGCCCCTCCCCTTTGTGTTCCTCCTCTTCCGTGCCTCTCCCCTTCTTGCTCTCCCCTTCTTGCCTCTCCCCTTTCGTGCCCCTCCCCTTCATGCCCCCCCCTTTTGTACTCTCCCCCTTCTTGCTCCCCCTTGCGCCACCCCTTTTTGCCCTATCCCCTCTGGCTCTCCCCCTCAATGCCCCCCTTGTTGCTCTCCTCTTGTTGCTCTCGTCATCTTGCCCCTCACTCTTCGTGCCCCCCCCCCCTTCGTGCCCCTCCCCTTTAGTGCCCTCCCCTCTGCTACTTGCATTCCTATCATGCGCCTCCCCTTGCCCCCCTTCTTGTCACTCCCCCTTTGTGTCCGTTCCCCTTTTTGCCACTCCCATTTTGCCCTCCCCTCTTGACCCTCCTCTTCTTTTCCCTTTCCTTCTTGCTCTCCTCCACTCGCTCTCCCATTCTTGCTCCTCCCCCTTCTTGCTTACCCACTTCTTGCTTACCCACTTCTTGCTCCTCCCTCTTCTTGCTTTTCCCCTCCCCCTTCTTGATATCCCTTCTTGCCCCTCCCCCTTCTTGCTATCCCCTTATTGCCCCTCCCCCTTCTTGCTACCCCCTTCTTGCCCCTCCCCTTCTTGCTATCCCCTTCTTGCACCTCTCCCTTCTTGCTATCCCCTTCTTGCTATCCCCTTCTTTCCCCTACCCCTTCTTGCTCTCCACTTCTTGCCCCTCCCCCTTCTTGCTATCCCTTCTTGCCCTCCCTTCTTGCTATCCCCTTCTTGCACCTCTCCCTTCTTGCTATCCCCTTCTTGCCCCTCCCCCCTTCTTGCTATCCCCTTCTTCCCCCCTACCCCTTCTTGCTATCCCCTTCTTTGCCCCTCCCCCTTCTTGCTATCCCCTTCTTGCCCCTCCCCCTTCTTGCTATCCCCTTCTTTCCCCCTACCCCCTTCTTGCTATCCCCTTCTTGCCCCTCCCCCTTCTTGCTATCCCCTTCTTGCCCCTCCCCCCTTCTTGTTATCCCCTTCTTGCACCTCTCCCTTCTTGCTATCCCCTTCTTGCCCCCCACCCCCTTCTTGCCCCCTCCTTTTTGGTGCCCCTCCCCTTCTTGCTCCCGCTTGCATACTCTCTCCCCTCTTGCCCCTCTATTTATTGGCCCTTCCCCTTCTTTGCCCATCCCCTTCCTAGCCTATCGATCCCCTTCTTAGCTCATCCCCTTCTTGGCTCGTACCCATCCTGCTGTCCTCTATATCCTTGTCATTGTAAAAGGAAAACAATTATTATAATGTTTGTTTAAATCCTGCATGAATGGACATTTTTAACCACGCCCTTTTGTGAGTGGGTTTCAAAT
Organism: Echinarachnius parma; assembly: GCA_037951105.1. NCBI lineage: Eukaryota > Metazoa > Echinodermata > Echinoidea > Clypeasteroida > Echinarachniidae > Echinarachnius > Echinarachnius parma. The sequence continues at coordinate 12,474 of JBAMJV010005393.1, forward strand.
AAATTTCCAAATAAAATAGAATATAATATGTGTTGGCTGAGAAATGTAGGGATGAAGTTTCCCCCATATAGTACATAATCCAAATGATTGTATGATACTATTCATTATATTCATAATTATGTAGGTATGAGGCGAAGCTGCGTGGTGAGACGCCATCAGTGTGGAAAAATGATGGAAGTGGACCTCCACATCGCAAGGATCTGTGTGAAGGATGTGATTACGGCAAAGGAGACTGCAGGGCTCGGGCTGATTCCAGGTCCAAAAAAACGGCACTATACAAAAAGGTAGAGTATTATTTTCTTGACTGCGCAAAGTTGACTGAAGGATCTATTTTGGAAGATGTGGTTGTATAAATATATGTAACTAAATTGATAATCTTTTTTCCCTCTTTGTTTCTATAATAGAAACTGTGGTGAAGCGATCAGTGGCACAGGGTTCAGTACGGCTCGGGTTGATTCCAGGTAATCAGTTTCAAAACGAATCGCTACCCAACAAAAATATTCTCATAAATAAAATGTAATATATAGTTTTCTGTAGTCCATTCCACCGACAAAAACAGAAAATTTGGTTTCCAGGCAAATAACAGGCATTTTCCTTTTATATAGTTCTTTTTCATAAGATAAAGCACATTTTGTATAAATAAATGTTACCCGTTAATAATCTATATTTCCCCCTTCATTTTCATGAAAGCAACTGTGATGACAAGCATACGAAGCATAATATGTAGCCTAGCTTCCGCGTATAATGAACAATCTTTTCAAATTTTCATTTCAAATTCAATCATATGGTCAAACGTCACTATACAAAAAGGTAGAGTATTATTTTCTTGACTATGCAATATTGAAAGGCTCTATTTAAGAATATTATGGTTGTATAATGTAACTGATTGATAATCCATTTTCCCCTTTGTTTGTATAATAGCGACTCAGATGACACGAGTTCAGACGAGTCAGACTTCATGGCTCAGTCCTGTTTCCAGGTAATCAGTTTCAAAACGAATCGCTACCCAAAATAATATTATTATAAATGAAATGTAATAGTTTCTGTTGTCCATTCCAGCAACAAGTATACAGACAAATTGGTTTCCAGACAGATTGTAAAGGCAGGCAATTTCCTGTTTGTCTTTTTTCAGAAGATAAAGCACATGCTGTATAAATGTAGCCTGTTGATAATCTTTATTTTCCCCCATCATTTTCATGATAGCAACTCTGATGACAATCATATAGAGTATATAATGTAGCCTTCCCCTTTTAATGATAACTTGAAAATAATAAGAATGTTAATATCTTTCCAACCCTGCATCTGTTTCTGACCAAACTTGATTGGTATTTGCCCCTATATTCCCGGGGTCAAAGGTAACATCAGTAGGGCAAAGGTCACATGAGGTCAAATGTGAAAGAATTTACCTGCAATAATCTATTAGGTTTGATAACTTTCCAACCTTGCATAATTATGTTTGTAACCCAACTTGATTCGTACGTGTCCTATATTGGCCTCCATGATATTCTGGGGTCAAAGGTTACACAAGTAGGTCAAAGGTCAAATGTGAAAGTTTACTTGCAAGACTCTAAAATGGTTGCTTACTATATACAGTATGGATAATCTTTTCCCCTTTATTGTAATTATAGCAAATCTGTTGTCAGGACCTCGCCAAAGGAGTCCAGCGGAATGTCTGGTGGTGAAAAGCTTGCAATTGGTGCTGGAATTGGACTCGGAGTAAGCCTCATAGGAGGCCTACTCTATGCTGCATTCAAACCGGATGACGATAAAAAGGGGTCAGGGGGGAACTCGTATCGAAAGTAGGAGGCAATCATCAACGTTAATTAGCCACCAGAGGTCAGCTCTGTAGTCTTTGATGTTGGCTCCTATAGGAGCAGCACTCTTTGCTGCATTACATGATACGGATGACAATAAAAAGGGGGTCAGGGCGCAACGCGCATAGAAATTAGGAGATGATCAATCATCAAAGTTAATTAGCCACCAGAGACCTTTGTACTGTAGTCAGTCTTCAGTTCAGTTCAGTTAGATAAAATACACATATACAAATCAGTAATAAATAATTGTTGAAAATGGAGGGCGCTGCTAAGAAGCAAGGCTTGTAGGGTGCAGCGCCCTCAAAAGTTACTCTTACATTACCTTAAACTACATCTACTACTACTACAACTACTACAACTACTGCTACTACTACTACCACTATCAATACTACTATAACTACCACTACTTAGTAATACTACAGGGGAACCTCTCCCCTGTAGTAAATAACATTAAATGGTCTACAAACAATGATGACTACTACTTGGAACGAAAAAAAACAAAAAAACTCATCCTCATCCGCTCATCATAGACTTGCACATGTTGTAAGTCTATGCTCTAATGAACTGAAACTGAGGACATTCAAATCAAAAACTAATAACCTGTTGCAACATTGCTAACTATTTTGGACATTAAATATTGTTCCTGTCTCTATTAAAATTTTTGCTACGAAATGAATTCTGTGAAAGCTATTATAAGTTTCCATAAAGCTAAAAAATAAAACCCCTGGGGCCCTATGAATTTCTTACTGTCTATGTATTGTTTGTCATAAAACCATTCATCTCTTCCAGTAATGTGTAACTTGTGTGCTAAAATTATAATATTATTGCCAGGTTTTACACAAATTACACTTAGCTCTTTCAGTGATTGGCAATTCACATATTAAATTATGTTTGTCAACTGCCAATGGCGGCAAAATAAAGCATTAAGTATCAATATCTTTCAGGAACTGGCGGTTAAACTGTCATACATAGAATGTATTGACCCAACATTCTAAATCTATTTTTATGCCTCCGCCAACGAAGTGGCCGGAGGCATTATGTTTTCGGGTTGTCCGTCCGTACCTATGTCCCGTTTTCGTTCTCGCCCCGTTCTCGCGATATCTCAAGAAATGGTTGACGGATCAGTTTCAAACTTGGTATGAGTGTACATATTGGGGTAACAATGATCTTATTAGATTTTAGGGGACATGAGGTCAAAGGTCAAGGTCACATGACTCAATATATTATATATGCAAAAATGCCTCGTTCTCGCGATATCTCAAGAACCGATTGACGGATCAATTCAAAACTTAGTATGAGTGTACATATTGGGGTGGCAATGATCTGATTAGATTTTGGGGTTCATGAGGTCAAAGGTCAAGGTCACAGGACTCAATATATGTGCAAAAATGCTTGTAATGGCAAAATCTCAAGAACTAAATGTCAGATTTCAATCAAACTCGGTACCTGAATGTGTCTTAGGGAGCCAATTTAGCCATCAAAGCTTGGGGTCATATTATGGTAAAGGTCACAGGATTCAAAATATTTGAAAATTAGTTTTTAAAAATAATTCAGTGCATGTTAATTTGGGCTTGATATTTAAATCGCGAGTTAGCGGAGGCATAATTTTCGACTGCGCGCAGTCGAAGATCCATCATCTAGTTGTAAGTTTGTTTAACTCACCATATTTGTATACTTGTAATGGTATGAAAGGAAATCATATGTTGGTAGATTACTTATATAAAACAAAAGAAAATTAATGAATAAAATGAAACAATATAACACTTTCGTGTATTTTTGACAAATGGGAAGTTTTTGATGTATTAGCTAAGAAAATAATTGCCGTGTAATAAATTACTCTGAAATTATAGTAGACCTATACATCATTGACGTTGAGATAATATTATGTTTGAATTGAAGTGCCATATATTACGCACTCTATGGTTTATGACTTTTGAATTTAGACAGTAAATTATTCACACAAATTTGGTAGTAGAGCGACACATTTCGTAAACGATTTACCCCATGTGTCGCTCTACTACGGAATTTGTGTTAATAATCCACTGTCTAATAATTTGTAGCTTCAAAATCATGGTATTTGTTATGTTATGTTTTGATGTATTGATTTGTTTCTAGTATAGACGTATCCATGTTCTACTGGCGGTGATTATATGTTTTGTGTATCCTTTATGTAAGGGTATGACCCGAGTCTCTTCTATTGTTTGTTTTCCTTTGTTGACATTTATATCATATTCAATAAAAGTCGGATGTTTTATAAAAGCATTATGTACCATAACTATTATTATACTTATTATATTATTATATATATTATACGTGAATGAATCAAAGGCAAGATGAAGGGCTGTGTTGGTCTACTATCATTAAAGGGATTGTTCAGTTTTGGTGTAGAGGGCACTTTTAGAAATATTTTGTTTGTGTGAGGTAATGAAAAACCGAGTGTTAAATTCGGAAGACCACACAATTTCAATGACAGAATCAACTTTATTTTATCAAAACCGGTTCAGAAACAGCTCAAATCATATCCACGAGTATATTAGATTGGAATAAATGTGGGGGGCCAACTGTTATATGGACCAACATTTCTTGGAAAAATGGGGGAGGAGGTAAATGTTATTATAGGGAAACCCCGTTATAACAAGATCGCTTATAACTAGGTACCGTTTACATACCTGCCAACATTTGAAATTCAGAAATCTGTACCCACTGCGGGGGTCTGAAAATTTGAGGGAGAAAAACGCCCGCGTGAAATTATTCACGAGGGCTATTTTGGGGCTCACGGGGGCTCTTTTTTTTTTACATCGTTTTCACTGCTCAAGGGTCTAATAAATTATTATCATGATGTGATCTATCCGATTATGCCATGTTTGGTGCGTTTCTGGCGCTTTCCGGTCATGCAAAAAGATTTTTTTTTTTTTTTTTTTTTTTGAAAAATCAGAATATTCCGATTTTAAGGTCCTAAAAATTCAGAAAATCAGAATATTCCGAATAAATCGGAACAGTTGGCAGGTATGCGTTTATAACGAGGAGAATCCTGTGATCCGGATTTAAATGTTTGTTATTAATTCGGCCGTTTATAACGAGGTACCATTAATATAACGAGGTAAATTTGATAGTCCCGACTACCTTGTTATAACGGGGTTTCCCTGTATGTACATGTACCAGTTGAAGTACACTAACCTTTTCTTCACTGGCCATTCAGGCAAGTGAATTCATACAATGTTGGGTTTTACTTGCCCGAACAGAAAATTTTAGTTGCCGGCCCTCTACTTCTTGATGAGATTTACATGTAAAGAAAAACATTTTTCCATACATTAATAGAAATATCCCTCTTGATCATATCATATGTTGCATGCATGAATGTCATGAAAAATTAATAAACCAAACTACAGTATGTTGATTTGTATAGTACGGTATTATGTGGTTGTGTTTTATGTTGAAATTTTGATTGATTTCACTAAAATTGACTGGTCAAATTAAAACAAATTGTGTTCACAATTGGATGTCTTTCTACAGTTCTCTAGTGTAAGGTTATGTTGCGATGACTATCAGTTGTTGACATGAACGAATTACAGTCAAACCTGCCTATAAATAATAGCCACTATTGTGTTACAGAACCTGGTTATAGAGGTACTGTGGCCTCTTTTCTCGTTTCCCTTTGGTCACTTTACACAGGTTTGACTGTATATTGCGCATGACTCGTTCTTTAATATCCCTCATTATGAAGTGATGAAGTGATTTGAACATAATTTGTTGTCAATCATCATTTCACATTTTTAAGCATAAGCCTGCATTTTCCACTCTTGTCATGAAGGTCTCTGATTAAAAACTCAGAAAAAAAACTTTCAAGATAAAATATTTGTTTATTTGTTTGGAATAAGTATATATTTCATAGTTTTAACATGAAAATACATATCAAGAAATGTGTATTTACCATACATAAAGAAACCCTTTTTGGTACAACAAATATGAAATACATGAAAAAAACGTTTTTGACTCTATGAAATACATTTATACATTTCCCTACATGCAATCAATATACATGTATAGGTCTAGGCACATTGCAATAAAATTTACTTATTTAGCATGCTTAATCATGAATGTACATAGAATTACATTTCCCTAATAGTATCGTAATATGCCTGTTCCTTGCCTAGTATTTAAACATGGAGACCAGATATTAATTAACTCTTTTTTAAAAATTGTCAATACATTAGTTATTGCTATGTTGAGCAAGCCTCTGGTAAGCTTTTTAAGGTTGCCACGATACATATTGTTGATAGAATATGCACAACGATTTTAAAGTGACCCATTAACTTTGTCAAAATCATCAAAAATCACTTGGAGCCTCCACACTTCTCTTGTACCTTGTAATTTGGCTTATGGTAAAGGAAGAATGAAATGGGTAATAATTTTTCAAATGTCTCCCTAATTATGGTGATATTTATGACTGAATTAAAAAAACGTTCCGGCGGAACGCTTTTCGATTCTAGTCCCCGGAAGCTTTTAGATTTCAGACATTTGCAACTCCTATCATGGGTGTTAAAATTGTATAAAATAGTGAACCTACTCGTAACGTATTTTTAAAGGGCATAGCGAGGAAAAGATTGAGCCTTGCATGAGATGGATCCACGTGATCCTGTTTACTATAGAGCCATCGATATAGTCTAGGGCATTGGGCTCCCATGAAACTAAGCAAGGGCGCAACAACTTCTCAAAAGTGGAGGGGAGACATTGCGAGGAAGCGAAGCGACCGAGTGGGGGAGGGTGTGGGAGGGGGTGTCCCCTTCCCACAGTATAGGGAGCTTTTGTATTTTGGGGCGTGAAATTGTGCGATTTGGTGCACACCTGAGACAGAAATTTCACGTAATATGAAGTATATAAGTATGGAACCAAACATACATAATGACAAAGGGAGGGGGACAATCTCCTCCACTTTCAAATGTGGGGGGACATGATATTCCAATTTGATTTGCGTTCAGCGCATATGGACCGAATTGACTGAAAGATATATTTCAGATTATTTTATTTTCTGTGACGGTGTGCTATCTATAGATGAGGGTTTAATAAACTTCGTTTGAGGTGTGCGTTTGAGAAATTACACTGCCCAACACATTTCGAAAGGTGAGTATTTTGAAGATTAATTATTGATAAATGTGTCTTTCCCCTCTTTGGCATTATATCACTCGATTTTTGTCTTCCTCACTTTCGGAATTATTGGGGGGCGAAATGATATGTTCGCCCCCAATATTTTCATTGGGGGGGGGGGCGACCGCCCCCCCCCCCCCCCCCCCCTGCCCCCCAGGATCGACGCCCCTGCATACAAACAACACACACACTTACACACATAGTCATTGATGGGTTTTCCCAACCGGTTTTCCCCAACTCTATTATTATCAGCAGCGCAGTACTGTGTAAATACTGCGCCTGGTTAATACGTTACTGATGCGCAACCTCTGTCCTCCGTGGCGTAGCGTGGTCGGACTGATAGGGGGAGACGGGGGGGGGGGGGGGGGGGGTAGTCACACCTTATTTATTTTAACTGTTTATTTGTCCCCATATATTTCTTAGAGTTTTTCTCAGATTATTGGGGGGGGGGGGGGGGGCACTTGCTCTAGTCAAAGATAACCAACTCTATGTGGGTTTTTTTTTATAAATATGACCTTGCATGGTTGAATATCCCTGACGGTATAGATGAAGCAGTCAGTGGCGCAATCTTTGGAATAGAGACTGATTTTTCAGTACCTACATTACATCTGACGGATATACTGGGAATCATTTGGAGTTCTTTGAAATAAGGTAACGCTTACATTTGTTCAGTTAAAATTGTGATACCATATAGCTATGCCGCCAGTAATGACAATGTAACATTTGTAACTTTGGTAGGTGAACATGTTATATTTATCGCAATTTTTCTTTCTTCAATATTCATAATTGTCTCATGTCTTAAAGGGACTTAGTAACATTGCCCAAATCCTCAACATTCAATTGGAATTCTAACGGTTCCCTTATGCCTTGTTTTATTCGTATTAACAATAAAAGCATGGGACAGGTTTTGGTTTTTCAAATATCCTTTTCGTTCAAAAGATATTTACGATTGAAGTGTTCGGATATGAAATTATCTACTGGACCTTTTCAGTCATGTACAAAAGTAAGTTCAATGAGTAAGTGAATATCACGTTGCATTTTCGCTATTTTCTCGGCCAAATAACATCCAATTGAAATCTTCACACATCACCCCAATTACACATTTGTATTAACCACACATCACTTTTTGCACTTGTCAACAAATTTACCCCTCGCTCTACTATTGCCTCAGATCAACAAATTTAAATGATATCATGGCCTCTTTTAGTTTTACGTTTACTGCAGTCTAATTTAATACTGTTGGCCATGTTTGTAAATACTTTAAAATTTTGATTTTCAGATGTTTTTATTATCGTGAACCCAAGACAATTTTCCATTGATTTGGACCAATAAAATATTGAATTTAATTGAATTAAATGAGTGGAAGAAAGTAACATCGATCTTGCACAGCGACACAACACCATGAGAAAGGTGATTAAACCTTTGTCATGCAAATCAAAATTTAAAAAATCAACTCTCAAAATGGTACGGTATACTATAGTGACAACATTTCGAAATTTCAAATTTCTGATTTTCAACAAATGTTTGAAATTCAGAATTCAATACAATTTTGCCAAAGGAAATTGACTGTGATAGGAAGGGGGGTAATTTATTCACTGATATCCATGCAGGATTGCATTGTATCATGAATTGGTTGCACTAATAAAGTTACTTTAGGAAAGAAGGGCGTATTAGCTCACTTTCAAAAGCGCTAAATCCACTTTCCATAAAAATTGAGTTAACGATATATCTACATGTATAATCTACGTAGCTATCTAGGAATCCACATTTTACGACAAATAACTCACTCAAAATATAAAAAAATATAGTAAGTTAATTTTCATATTCCCATAGGCACGTGTACAAAGTGGACAAAGAAACCTGTTTTCCTCGTAAGTTGAAAAGTGGATTTAGCGCCTTTTGGTTGAAAGCTCTTCTATAATTGGCAAATACTTTGACGAAAATGTCCCTTGCCCTTTTCTGTTCATCACTACAGGTTGTCTGCTGGAGATAAAGTTTCGCCAAGAACAGGGCAAATCTATACCGTCCTATTTGTCACAACACAGCTGTTGATTTTCCATTTGGCAAAGTCTACAATTAAATATGGGAAACAACACATCCAGATTAGACGGAGAAGCAGATGTACCAGAATATCTCAACGAAGCGCTGCAACGGATGATGAATAAGAGGGGGATATCTCCTTGGTCTGTTCCCGACAGGCTTTCCCCGCCAAAATGTGAGGGGCCACGGGAAAGCCGTGTGTCCCAACTGCAAACGGTCTTGGACCAGCTACCAGGTACAGTATAGACTTTACAGACATTTTTGGGAGGGGGTCTGCTCGCTATTCATAATTGGAAAAAGGGGTGATGCTCATAAGGGTCAATATTCATAAGGACCACTATTCATAATGAAAGAAAATGGTCGCTATTCATTATATCAGATGAGGGTCGCTATTTATAATGTAACAAGAGCGTCGCTATTCATAGGGGTTAACATTCATAATATAAAAGGAGGGTAGCTATTCATAATACGAAATTAGGGTTGCTATTCATAATAAGAAGATGGTCGCTATACAAAATGAGGGTTTGCTATTCATAATATAAGAGGAATAGTCTTCCTCTGCAGACCCATAAATACATAATGGTGATGAGCTTTCAAAGGATATAATTTGATGGAAACCTATTTTTCTGAACCCGTTGGTGGAATGGACCTCTAAATATATTACCTTTCATAAATAAGAATAATATTTTTGCGGTCTTGGTTCCCTTTAAGCATTCATATATGGTTTGTATGGTGGCATTATAGGGACATTTTGGCCAAAATTTCGCCAAAATTTGCCCAAAATTTGGCCAAATTATACATATTTGGCCAAAATTTGGCAAAATTTTGGCAAAATTTAGGCAAAATTTATGCCAAATTTATGCCAAATATTGCAAAATTTTCGCCAAATATGTATAATTTGGCCAAAATTTGGCCAAAATGTCCCTATAATGCCACCATAGGTTTGACTCTTATACAACTAACGAATGGGCTTCTTGTGATAGTCAAATCTATTACCGAGGTGGGCTCAAAATGATTATTACCCGAAGCGTAGCTGAGGGTAATAGTCATTTTGAGCCCACCGAGGTAATAGATTGCCTATCACAATCAAGCACATTCGTTAGTTGTTTTATATCACTCATCAATATCAGTGATTGTGTTCAGCTTATAGCAAAATAAGTGAAAATCTCTTGAATATTTCATAAAATCGCTTGTAAATTTTGATATAAAAATCAATCGACATTAATGAAGCCAGAGGAGCCTCCAGAACCTGGGCGCATCTAATACGCTTAAAGTCATTGTTATTTTGCGCATACAATCACAAAGACGCAAAACCGAGTGCGCACCAACGCGCTGGCAGTTGCGCACATACGCAATGAATGCGTGCTAACGCTCCCACGGATGTGCTTATTGGCTGTCTTGGCGTTCTTCTTCCTAGGGTGTTAGTTTTTACCAGCAATGGCAATCACGTGACTAGAACGTGTGCGCCATAGAGCACTGCACAAATTTGATCGCGTGTGCATTTTGCTTAAACACATGATCTATGGGACGAACGCGTAACGAACTTTTAGTGTTAATTTTTTGCTAACAACCCGGTCAAGTGATTGCGCGGGGATTGCGCGTGTTGTCCAAAACTATCATTTGTCAAATACAATGGTAAAACGATCTTATGAGGGATATAATACAGAACAACTATACTAGCTGTAAAAATTTAGATTTGGATTTTCATATTTTCTACCAGGTATCAGGGGAGGTGGATCTCAAGCAACAGCAAGTGATGAGAGTCTGGAAACAGAAGTGTAAGGACTGCTACACAGCAGTCCATCCAAAGTTCAGGGATTATGAGTTTAAGGTTGTGGTAAACAAACTGTTTAATCGGTAAGCAGTGGGTAGATTATGGTATTATCGAGGGGCATGCATCTCTCCCTATATTTCTTGTCATGGCACTACATGTATACCTGCTGTTTTTGGCACCTCATCGGCTTCTTGCCCCCATCTGACTTTATTGCAGCCTCCTTCTCTTGCCCCTCCACTACTTGCCACTCCCCTTCCTGCCCCTCCCCTTCTTGCATTCCCCGTCTTGCGCCTCCGAGACGCCTTATTGCCACTATTCTTTTGTGCCCCTCCCCTTCTTGCCACTCCCCCTTCATGCCCTCCCCTTCTTGACACTCCCCATTCGTACCCCTTCCCTACTTGCCACTTCCCTTCTTGCTCCCCCCCTCTTTCTCCCCTATCTTGCATTCTCCCTCAAGCTTTCTCCTCTTGCCACTCCTTTCCGTGCCCCCTCCCCTTCTTGCAACTCCCCCTTCGTGCCCCTCCCCCTTCTTGCCACGACCCTACTTGCCGTTACTCTATGCTTGCCACGACCCCTTCTATTGCCCCTCCCCCTTCTATTGCCCCTCCCCTTCTTGCGCATCCCCTTCTTGCTCTTCCCTTATTGCTCATCCCCTCTCGCTCTCCCCTTGTTGCCCCAACCCTTGTTGCCCATTCCTTTGTTGCCCCTCTCCTTCTTGCCCCTCCCATTCTTGGTCTCCCCTTCTTGCCCCCTCCACATCTTGCCTCCCTTTATTTCCCTGTCCCCTTTGCATCATCATCATCATCTAGACAGGAGTGTAGGGTAGCCCTGTAGATCTCCCGGTCATAAACACGTTGATAGCATTCATTTTACTGTGCACAGCATGCGCGCATGGAAATCAAACGATATCAAATCTTTTATTTAAAGGGATAGTTGAGTTCTGGTAGAGAGAGTACAGTTTAGTCAAACTGAATTTTGGTAACCAAAACCTGCACCATTACATTACAAACGAATAGTTATAACTCCACCATGCTCAAAAGGAATTTAAAATTACAAACAACTAAGTTAATGCCTGTTATCATTTTAAAAGATCTGTTTAAACTAAAGAGGGCGCTTTAAAAAAACGCATTTGTTTAAACCATTTAAAATAAAATATTGTGCATGTGATGTTTCGTTGAAATAGTGATTAGATAGAGAGATAATCAATAACTATAGAAAAACCTCTTTCGACAAATTTTGAAAAGAGGAAGCATTTTTAAAACGAATTTTAACGGCTGGTTCAAAATTATTGAATACTTGTGGGGCCCCACATTTATTACAAATGGATATGTTTATGGATATTTCAGCCGTTTCTGAACCGATTTTGATCAAATAAAGTTTATTCTGCCATTAAAATGGTATGCTCTTTCAAATTTGACACTCAGTTTAAACAGTTTTTCATTATCTCACAAAACATTATTTAGTGTAGCGCCCTCTCTACCAAAACTCAACTATCCCTTTAACCAAACAATATCCAGGCCATGTTTGAAAGTGACGGCGCTAGTAGCAGTGACTAATGACGCAGGAAGACTGTTCCATGAACTTATAACACTCTTGCTGAAGAAACTGCTTCTGAGGTTGAGTTTACAACGGGTAGTAAAAAAAAACTTCAGAGGGTGTCCACGAGTACATAGGTAATCAGATCTGACAAAGAAATGTTCTGGATCGATTCTGTCAATACCGTGCAGGATTTTGTAGACTTGGATCATATCTCCCCTCTCCCTTCGGTAGTGAAGAGAGAAAAGCTCAAGTTTTCTCAGTCTCTCTGGGTACGATAAGGAGCTCATTCCTGGAATCAGCCTTGTTGCTCTTCGCTGTACTGCTTCAATCTTTTTGTCGTCTGTAACAAATATTGGGCTCCATGATACGCTGCAGTACTCTAGATGGGGGCGTACAAGTGCTTTGTAGAGAGGTATACAAATATCCGGGTCAATATTGACAAAAGCACGCTTGATGAGGCCTAGCATCTGGTTCGCTTTTTGTATTTTGCATGCCCTTCTTTTTTCGGCCCTTCCCTTCTTGTTCCCTTCCGGCCTTATTGCCCTCCCCTTCCCCTTATCTCTCCCCCTTTCTGCCCCTTCCCTAGAATCCCCAACTTGCTCCATCCCTTACCTGCTCCCTACTGGCCTGTTTCATTATTCTTATTCTTGCCCTGTTCTTTTCCCGCCCCTCCCTTTTTGTTCCTTCTCTTTCGTGCCCCTCCCCTTTTTGCTCTCCCCTTGTTGCCCCATCCCCTCTCGCTCTCCCCTTGTTGCCCCTCCCCTTCTTGCTCTCGTCCTCTTGCCCCTCACTCTTCGTGCCACACCTCTTCTTGCCACTCCCCTTCCTGCCCTCCGCATCTTGCCCCTCCTCTTCTTGCATTCCCACCATGCGCCTCCCCTTCTTGACACTCCTCTTTCATCCCCCCCCCTTCGTGCCCCTCCCATTCGTGCTCTCCCCTTCTTCCACCTTCCCTTCTTGCATCCTCCCCTTATTGCTCCCTCCCCTTCTTGTCCCTTCCCTTCTTGCTCTCCTCCACTCGCTCTCCCCTTTCTTGCCCCTCCCCTTCTTGCCCCTGTCCTTCTTGCCACTCCCCCTTCTTCCCACCTTCCCTTCTTGCATCCTCCCCTTATTGCTCCCTCCCCTTCTTGTTCCTTCCCTTCTTGCTCTCCTTCACTCGCTCTCCCCTTCTTGCCCCTCCCCTTCTTGCCCCTGTCCTTCTTGCCCCTCCCCCTTCTTGCTCTCCCCTCTTGCGCCTCCCCCCTTCTTGCCCCTCCCCCTTCTTGCCCCCTCCTTTGTCGTGCCCCTCTCCTTCTTGCTCTCCCTTGCATACTCTCTCCCCTCTTGCCCCTCTATTTATTGGCCCTTCCCCTTCCTAGCCCATCCCCTTCCTAGCCTATCGATCCCCTTCTTAGCTCATCCCCTTCTTGGCTCGTACCCATCCTGCTGTCCTCTATCTCCTTGCTATTGTAAAAGGAAAACAATTATTATACGTGGTTTTTTAACCTGCATGAATGCACAATTTTAATCACTTCCTGTTGTATATATATTTGATATGTATGAGTATATATACATTTTTTGCAGATGTTTAAAATATATTTTAGAATAAAAAATATTTTAAAATAAAATAGAATATGATATAATGTTGGCTAAAAAATGCAGGGATCTACTTTCCCTATACAGTACATAATCCAAATGATTATATTCATATGTAGGTATGATTGTATGATTATATTCATATGTATATTAGGTATGATTGTATGAATACTATATATTATATCATATGTAGGTATGAAGCGAAGCTGCGTGGCGAGACACCATCAGTGTGGGAGGATGATGGAAGTGGACCTCCACATCGCAAGGATCTGTGTGAAGGATGTGGGTACGGCACCAGAGACTGCAGGGCTCGGGCTGGTACCAGGTAATCAGTTTTAAAGAGGACCAACACACGGGCTTAAATGTTTTGTACCATTTGTTTATATTAAATAAATGCCCAATACTATGCAAACTGTTGTGTAATTGATAAACAATACAATAAATCACCGCCACTTACGGAACCAACAGAGCCTCATAGTTCCGTATGCGCTAAACGCCTGCCAGTGCGAGCACCACTCTCTGCTGCATTCAAACTGCTGCATTCAAACCATGACAATGATACGGGGTCAGGGCACACTCGAAGACCTAGTTGTAGTCTCATTGTCATCTCATGACCTGAAACCTGTTTTCAATTGTAGTAACTTATGATCACAGTCTTATCAAATTCTAAATCATATGGCCCTCATCAAACATTAGGTATATAGGCATATTTGTTTTACATCACGAGGTTGAATGGCTCTAGTTTTAGAAAAATAAAACACACATACGGTTGTATAAACATATGTATCTTATTGATAATTTTCCCCCTTTGTTTTTGTGATATCAGCTCTGTTGTCAGAACCTCAGCCGATCCCAGGGTTGATGAATTCATTGAACTTGGAGCAGGCCTACTGGGAACAGCAATCGGTTGTGCACTCAAACCGGATGAGCCTCGTGGCAAGACTGGAACAAGGTAATCAGTTTCTGGGGGCACTGGGGATTCGCAAGACCATGCAGGGCCTGCAGAAAGATATGCCATCGACTTTAAAGTTGGTTATTTCGTCGACCAGTGTCGGTGAAGATTTTTCAAGGGAGGTGTCCGTCAAAATGTTCGTTGGGGGGGGGGGGGGGGGGGGGTTGTCCGTCAACATTTTTCGAGGGGGAGGTGTCGGTGAAGATTTTTCGAGGGGGGGGGTGTCAGTGAAGATTTTTCGAGGGGGGGTGTCGGTGAAGATTTTTCGAGGAGGGTGGTGGGTGAAGATGTTTCGATTTTTCGGGGGTTTGCCTATGATTGCAAGTCAGATCATGTGACTAAATGCGCAAATCTGATTGGTTCAAATGTGCATATTTTTGCAAATTGATTTTCTTTCTGCAACTGGTGCCCGGGTTTGGGCTCAAAGGCGACTTGTTGTATCTCGCCAAAGCGCCTTGTTTGGTACCAGAAGGCGAGAAGGCGACTTGTTGTATCTCGCCAAAGCGCCTTGTTTGGTACCAGAAGGCGAGAAGGCGACTTGTTGCAACTCGCCAAAGCGCCTTGTTTGGTACAAGAAGTCGAGAAGGCGACTTGTTGTATCTCGCCAAAGCGCCTTGTTTGGTACCAGAAGGCGAGAAGGCGACTTGTTGTATCTCGCCAAGGCGCCTTGTTTAGGACATGAGGGCGAGAGAGCGACCGTGTTGCAACTCGCCAAGGCGCCTTGTTTAGGAATCTTCTTCTCCAGAACCGATGAGCGGATTTCAACAAAACTTGGTGGGAATCATTTTTAGGGAAAGTACTCACCCGAGATCATACACAAGTTACACAACAAACCGATTTAATCTGTTCGCGCGCGAAGCGCTCCAGCGAAATCTTGGATGTATAAATTAGATTTTGAATGTTAGAATTAACAAGTCTTAGATCATACATGTTATACCACTCACAATCACAAACACATGCACCTACACAGACACACCACATACATTAAAACACACACACGCACACAAACAAATGTATTTTCGTAAAACCTGGGGGGGATGGTACGTGTGGCCCTGGGGGAGGGAAACAAGGGTTAAAAAGTGGATAAACATAATGAAAACTTTCGGGCCAAAATGAGCAAAAAATAAACCGCACATTTTTGTGTGCGGATCGTGTAACGCACGCTCTGCATAGAAATCCTCTCACCCCCTCTCTCTTTAAACCCTCTCTCTCTTTCTCTCTCTTTAAATTAGAAGACTCGCGCGCTCACACACAACACATACACACGCTCTGCACAGAAATCCTCTCTCCCTCTCTCTCTTTAAAAGATGTCACCGGCGCACAATTCGTACTCCTTTTGTGATTGGGAGAAAAGTTTGAAGAAAAAATGATCACTGGATTTTTTGACCAATCAGAAGAAGTTTTATATCATCGGAAAGAGAATTTATCCAACTTTCCATAACCGTTCACCCCATGGTTTAACGAACTTTTGATCACGCATGATCTGTGAATAAAGGTTGCAGGGTCTCAAAATTCACGCAAATTTCGAGCATTTCTCATAGGCAAATCGCTTAACAGTGACATGTTTGAGAACAAAATGATCACTGGATTTTACGGAAATAAGACGAAATATATATCAGTGGAAAGATAATGAAATAAACTTTCAGAATCCGTTCACCCCATCGTACAACACCCGCTCCTTACAGAGATATGAATGATTTATTACGAAATGTAGCTGAAATTATGTGTACTTCCCGTGTTATAGCGAGCGTGCGGTTCGCACGGGGGGCAAACGCGCGCGAAAGTTTTCATTATGACTGTAAGCATTTTCTTCTCCAGATCCAAACGGAGTGCAATCCAGATAGTTGGCGAAAATCCGACAGCTTTAGACCATTTTAGGCTTTAAATTTCGGACGGACACGGCAGATCTGCGCGGACCGCCGCACGGCCTCCTTGCGATACTTGACCGACCTTCTCCCGTATCCCGCGCGACTTCTACAAAGTCGGGCCGTGCTTCGAGCGCAATCCGTGCTGGTGCCGGGCGGCCGTCGGGCGGCCGTCTGGCGGATTTTACGTGCCCCGGTCGATTTATAATCACTTATGTTCAACGGGCGCCTCCCGAGCCCCGTCCAATATGTGACAGCGTAGATGTCAAGCGAAACATACGCTCGACTCCCTGGCGGATTTGAAATTTGGCGACTCTCGGGCGATCTACAAATTCGGCCGGAGTCCGTTTGATTTGTGACGCAGGCTTTAACAAGGCGCCTTGGCGAGTACATTCGGCTTTAACCGTGCTAATCCTAATTATAATCGTAATTAAAGGGAACCACCACCCACAAATAATTTGTATAATAAATGAAAAGTAACATGTGCAACTTATTGATAATCTTTTTCCCCTTGTTCTTTTCTGTTGTCAGGACCTCAGAAAATTCCAGGAACACGTCGGATGCTCAATTATTTGCACTTGGTGCGGTTGGAGCAGGCCTCATTGGACTAGGAATCTATACTGCATTCAAATCAGATGACAAATAGAGAGTCAGGGCGCAACTCGCATCGAAATTAGGAGACAAACATCAATGTTATTTAGCAACCAGATACTAGCTCTGATGTCTGTGATGTAGGCTCCTTGGAGCAGCAATCAATGCTGCATTCAAACCTAATGACAGTAGGCCTAGTACTAGTAGGCAGTTTGGGTACAACTCGCATCAAAAGTAGGAGACAATCATCGATGTTATATTTAGCCAACAGTGACCAGCTCTGTAGTCTTTGAGATAGGCTCCTATAGGAGCAGCAATCCATGCTGGATTTAAACTGAATGACAGTAGTACTAGTCGGCAGTCTGGAAGCAACTCGCATCAAAATTAGGAGAAAATCATCGATGTTATTTAGCCACCAGAGATCAGCTCTGATGTCTTTGATGTCGGCTCCTTTAATTGTCCAATGTGTCAAATTATATTTATTTATTTATTTATTTGTTTTATTTATTTTATACTGCAGGGTAGGCCTGTTCAGTTATGCAAAACTGCTTTACAAAGGCACCCTGCAGTTTAACTTGCATGTTGGCAAACAACAAAATATGAACATATATACATTACATTATAACAATTCAAAACGAACATAAATGATGGGGAGAGTGAATATAATTATACAAGGCATCATTAAATATATACACGCATAATAATATAGCATGTTATATCTACATAATCAATACGATTAATTATTAATGCAGTGGCGTAGCGACGGGGGGGGGGGGGGGGGGGGGGGGGCACGGGGGGCACGTGCCCCCCTCCCCCCAATAATTTTGCGTGCCCCCCCCCCCCCCCCCCCCAATCAGTCCGACCACGCTACGCCACTGGATAAATTTACGACGGTTATAATATCAAGAAACTCAAGAAAAATAAAATGCATTTTGAACCCATATAAATTATGTGAACCAAAGTGAAACAAAACATTTATGACATCTGAGCACACATTTCACCAATAACCTGGTACAACATTGCTTACTATTTTGGGCATTACAAATATGGTTCCTTCCTCTATTAGAAAGATGCTACAAAATGTAATGATATCATAGGAAATCGTATGCATGGTGGATTACTTTGATTGTATGGCGCTAATATAAACAAACATGAAACTATACAATACTTTCGTGTATTTTTGACAAATGGGAAGTTTGTTATAATTCAGTTTTGGTATAGAGGGCGCTTCAAGAAATATTTCTGAGGGGCAATTCCACGGTAACGGAAGGACATTCAGACACAATTTTGGAACTTCAATCAAATAATTCCAGGATCCTGCTTTTGATTTTTTATTCTAAATGGCATGTCTTTGATCCTTGTTGGGACACCTTTGATTTCCACTATTTCTAAAATTTTGACCGCATTATGTAAATTAGTTATGGACACTAATGAGGCCGGTAATGGAAGGACGCCAAAATGGACATGGATTTTCAATTTTTTAAGTTATGACCCAATCTCTGTGAAGTTACGAGGTTTATCATGTTAAGTTGGCTACTAGTCAATTTCCTTATGTTCACAGAGTATAACACCACCTTTTAAGAAAAATATCTACATTGGTATATTAATTATGAGAAATTAATTACTCCAGTGTTCGGTAACGGAAGGACGGTAACGGAAGGACCTCTGAAAAGTCTATTGGAATTGTACAATAAAATTAATTTTGAAATTTAAAGACTATTTATGAGAAGGAAACCACTCTTTTGTGGTCTAAAATGAGTTTGTATCATAGATAGCATATGGACATCACAAGCATTTACATTTCTATTTTTTTCTTACTATATTTCATGCTCCAATGGCTCTTATTCCTGGTCAATCCATGGTAACGGAAGGACACTCCGACACAAATTGTCAACTTTAAGAAAGACATTTTTAAATACTTGTGTTGTTAGAACAGTCTATTTTGATAACAATACTTCCAAAACATACAGTTTTAAGGTCCCATAATTTTTTTTTTTTTTTTAATCTCCGCACATTATTGAATATGCATACAAATGAGGTCGGTAACGGAAGGAAACCAAAATGGACAAGGTTTTGTTATCAAATCAGTTTTAACCAAAACTCTGTGATATTAAATAATACAAAATATTTAAGGGTACACATTTCATTCTCTGAAGGGTTAAGAAGAATTTACTTGTTCTTTGATTAAAATTTGTCCGCAGATATTTGAGTTATTTCACACAAAGCGGACCAATGTTCGGTAACGGAAGGACATAATGGACTATAATGTATGATATGACACAGTAGGGTCATTCCATGTCAAATCACCTTAAAAAAAAATAGAAAATTTTCATCGCAGCCCTCCTCAAATTTGCTAATATTTGGTATGTATGATATTTCAACCTTTAAAAGCGCAAATATTTAAGTTTTAGCCCAATCCGCCCAATGGTTTTGGCGATATGGTCGATTCTTATGGGGGAGTTTTGTAAGAAATGGGCGTGGGCACCATTTTTCAAATGGCCATTGTCCATTAACCGTTGGGTCAATTTATTTGTAAAGGTGTCATTGGACTGGGGATGTTATGTGCAATCCATTTATGCCATTTGTGTTCATGCATGAGCGAGTTTGGATACGATAACCTTTGACCTTAGATTTTGACCTTCCGTTTTACCTCGTGGATCAAATAATTTTAAGAATTTGTTTTGCTTAAATCTTGGCTTGATATAATTTCTACAACATATGAAAGAATTGGAGATATATTATTTCTTGCTTTTTCTACAGCCTTGTTTTTAGTTTGCAAATTTCATGTAAAATTTAATTATTTTAGACCTACACCCATGTCCAAGAATTCTATAGGGGTGTATTGTATAAAAAAAGACCTATTCAAAGTCATGATCAGAGCCTATTCACACCCTGGCTCACCACAGTTAAATAGACCTACTAATCCCCATACAATAGAAATCCAGACAAATGGCATCATGGTACAAGGGCCCTGTTGCAGAAAGAGATAAAATCAATTGTGAGCCAGATCAAATGTTCTAAATGCACAAATCTGATTGGTTGAAACACAGAAATGTACTAGTCTGACCACGCTACGCCACTGATAGCTGGCCATTGCAGGTATTGTCTCATTATTTTGGGTTTTCATATATGAGAGACCAATTTTTTAACATAAATTTTGTCATAATATGTAATATGAGGTACCTTGTCCATCTGTTACCATGTGTATGGTAACGGAAGGACATTTTCTTTTGTTATTTATTAATTAACGAATAAACAATGAGTAATACAATTGTTATCAATGGGAAGGCCTACTTGAACTTGCTTTGCACTGAAGATTGGTCTGCTCTCTAACAATTATGTGAGCCACAAAATTAAAAATATTGATTTTTCGGTAACGGAAGGACATTTTCATAGGCTGAAAATAAGAAGTCATTGAAGCATAACAAATCAAATAAATCATACAAATTTACTATTTTACGAAATGGTCATATCTCAGGAGTCAGAATAATGGTTTTTAGGCTTAACTGGGGAAATATTAAACAAACACAGGATCAAAACACTTTTTCACAAAAATGTCAAATTTGTGGGGTTCAATTATGGTTATAAAGTTATTATAAAAAAACAACTAAAATTATGTAAAACTAAAATGTTCTCATTGAATTCCAAAAATATAGAATTTAAGCTTTGATTTGATACCAAATTTGTATCATAAAAATGCTTGGAAAATTTTTGGTCAATGTCCACTTTGGCGTGGAATTGCCCTGAGGTACTAGTAATGAAAACTGAATGTTAAATTCGAAATAGCATACAATTTTATTGACAGAATCAACTTTATTTTATCAAAATCGGTTCAGAAACAGCTAAAATATCCATGAGTATATTAGATTGGAATAATTGCGAGGTACCAACTTTTACATGGACCAACATTTCTTGGTAAAATGGGGAGGAGTAAATGTTTTTACATGTACCAGTTGTAGTACACTAACCCATTTCTTCACTGGCCATTCAGGCAAGTGAAATCATACAATGTTGGTTTTTACTTGACCGAACAGAAAATTTTACTTGCCGGCCCTCTACTTCTTGATGAGATTTACATGTAAGGAAATAAATGTACAAATATCCTTCATGATCATATGTTGTATGCATGAATGTTATGAAATATGAATGAACCAAACTATGTTGATTTGTGGTGTGTGTTTGTGTTTTATGTTGACATTTTGATTGATTTTAATAAAATTGACTGGTCAAATTAAACAAATTGCGTTCACAATTGGTTGTCTTTCTACAGTTCTCTAGTGTAAGGTTATGTTGCGATGACTATCAGTTGTTGACATGAACGAATTACAGTCAAATCTGTCTATAGCAGCCTACCTGCTATAAATAATAGCCACTATTGTGTTACAGAACCTGGTTATAGAGGTACTGTGGCCTCTTTTCTCGTTTCCCTTTGGTGGTCACTTTACACAGGTTTGACTGTATATTGCGCATGATCCGTTCTTTGTTATCTCTTATTATGAAGTGATGAAGTGATTTTACCAGAATTTATTGCCAATCATCATTTCACATTTTTAAGCATAAGCCTGCATTTTCCACTCTTTTCATGAAGGTCTCTGATTAAAAACTCAGAAAAAAAAACTTTCAAGATAAAATATTTGTTTATTTGTTTGGAATAGTATATATTTCATAGTTTAACATGAAAACAAAGCAAGAAATTTGTATTTACCTTACATTAAGAAACCCTTTTGGGTACAAAAAATATGAAATACATGAACAAAACGTCTTTGACTCTATGAAATACATTTATACATTTTTCTACATGCAATCAATATACATGTATAGGGTCTAGGCACATTGCAATAAAATTTACTTATTTAGCATGCTTAATCATGAATGTACATATAATTACATTTCCCTAATAGTATCGTAATATGCCTGTTCCTTGCCTAGTATTTAAACATGGAGACCAGATATTAATTAACTCTTTTTAAAAAAATTATCAATACATTAGTTATTGCTATGTTGAGCAAGCCTCTGGTAAGCTTTTTAAGGTTGCCACGATACATATTGTTGATAGAATATGCACAACGATTTTAAAGTGACCCATTAACTTTGTCAAAATCATCAAAAATCACTTGGAGCCTCCACACTTCTCTTGTACCTTGTAATTTGGCTTATGTAAAGGAAGAATGAAATGGGTAATAATTTGTTCAAATGTCTCCCTAATTATGGCGATATTTAATACTGAATTATAAAAAAAACGTTCCAAAACGCTTTTCGATTTTAGTCAAAAGTATCTGAATTCAGATCCTTCGCGTTACCGATCGGGGATCAAATCTGACATCAACTTTCAATTGTTCACTTAGTAACATTGATCTTTTTTTACGAAAATATCACATATATCATTCAGAAGAATCTTACAATGACATTAGTATATGATCAAAGTCTCACTTTTGGGAAAAATCTTATGAAGTTTGAATAAAAGATCTCTTTAATATGTTTGTTCTTTTCAATACAATCAGATTGTATCTATTGAATCTATATAAATACAATGCTAAATTTGAATTGTTCTTCCTTATGAACCAATCGGGCAAGTAAAATCAAGATTTAAACATACTTCAGAGCCCAAAACCTGAATCTAGTTGCCCCAAAGTCTGCCCAAACAAAGAAAAACAAGAATAGGTCTGTAATGTTTTGTTGTCCATTTGGCAAGTAAAAAGTAATGAAATTTTGGCGGCCAAAAGCTTATTTTGAGTGGCCCCAAGCCAGTGCGTATTCCAAGAAATGCATAACATTTCACATTTTATACTTCTTAAAACTTACATACATACATAATGATTCGAAGAAAACATTTATTATTGCATAACATATATAGATGTATTTCAAAAACGTCAGAATATATATATGAAGGACATGTATGATTCTCAATTATGGAAGACAATTAGAAACATCCATATACCAAATATTCATGCCCTTCATGTTCTTTTATTTTGTAGATGTAAACACAAAGGACGAAAACCCAATTTAATTGAATTGAATAAGAAATTTCAATTCACATACCGTCTTCCCCAGCATGCGTATTTGTAGCTAGCCGATTGAATTTGTGTGATGCATGGTTTGCGTATGGTTTGCACATAATGCGCGCATGAATTGAATACTCAATTTCAGAGCAGTTTTTGTCCGACTTTTTACATTCACAGATTAGTAATGATATTCAGACGGTCCGTGATAAAAGCGTATATTTAATTTGTCTGTGTGTGGGGCGTTTCCCAATACTGCTATTTGGCTTTAAAGGGTACCACCACCCAAAAATAATATTCTTATTAAAGAAAGGTAACATCTTTAGTATTCCATTCCATCAACAAGTTCACAAAAATATGTTTCCAGAAAAAAAAAAAAAAATTGGAAACGCATCACCATTCTAAGCATGCGTTCATGCGGTCTGAATTGAGTAGACCTGCGATGCGTGCGGTGAATTGCAATGTGTGCAGAGCGAACGAATCGCCCGGGAATCTATTGTCTACAAACGTACGCGTGAATAGCATTGGCGCACCTCGCAAATGGTTGGCCCGTATGGAACCAGGAAATAGCAGTGGTTCCGTAAGTGGTGGAAATTAATTGCTTTGTTTATGAATTACACAACCCTTTGCAAAATGTTGGGTATATATTTGATATCACAAAACGGTACCGAAACATATAATAATGTGTTGTTCTTTGCCTGGTGGTCCCCTTTAACAAACATTTACTTATGTCTAAATTAAGCAACATGTCGAGTGTAGTGTTTAAGGGCTAAGCTTTCCCTAAAAAGAAAAACAAAATTGCATCCAAATCGAGTCAAATTTAACTCTGTAATTATAGCCGAGAATGGGAGTAAATTATCGCCAGTGGTAAATGAATAGTACTAAAAGTGGAATCAAGCAACAAAAAAACAGAATACAGAATCAAATCAAGGAGCATTGTGAATTTGTGATCATTGTTTTTTTTCTCACAAGGTCTTATCCCCAAAAGATTGGGTTTTCTCAGACCTTCATAAGACTGGGGTGGGGCTCATAGGGCCCCTCTGACACCTTGGCTATTATGTGACCAATCGGGACCAAATTTGGCATGCACATAATTTTAATGCACAATAATGCACATTTCTGTTACATTTTTCTCTGCATACACATATAATTATGAATAATATTTTCATACTCGTGATTTCAACAACGGATTGACATTTCAATTTTTGTACAGACACGAAAAAGAATAACCAATTTCAAATTAAGGCACTAATTTTTAAGGTGTACTTCCAAATGCTGTTCATGTAATATTGCATAAAATGTAATATCTGAATGTTATGACATACATGTACATGAACATGTACGCATCAGGCACTTTTTTCTCAAAGGCAACTTTTTTGTGGCTCAACGGCCACAATAAGGCCCTTATTTACTTCATAACTTGTCAACTTACAAATATTTGAAGGCACAATGAACATTAATTAAATATCTCTCTTCTCAATACACATTCTTAAACCTTTATAAATTCTAATATATTTTCTATTTATATGAAATATAGAAATATATCAGCTTCAAAATTAATCTCATTAGATTATATTGATTATTGACACCTATATCCTTTTCATAGTAGTTCTATTGGTGTCACACCGATGAAAATACCAAGCGAATTTGCCTTGTAAACAAAGGTGAAACCGACGCTTGCCCACGTTCGCCATTCACGGAGAAGAAGAAGAAGTGAAGAATTATTGCGCAATTGCTTGCTAGCTGGGCGATATAGTGACCGGAACAAAATAATGTCCTTTGACCATTTTCATCAGTGTTTTTTCTCCCGAATCCATTCAAACACAGCGTTTCATCGGAGTCACACTGATAGAAAAAGAATTTCTCTTACTTTGGAGATCCTTACTGTCCCAGACCACATCTTACGCCAAATGACTGAACAATTGTCTTCTTTCTTATCACTCGAGGAATTGAAGATTATCTCCTCATCATTAACTAGCTACATGTATCTTCGAAAGACGGTGAAGAAGGAGTTTAACAGGAAAATAGAAAAAGATCCTCACACTCTACAGTCCCATGCTGCGTAAATGTAGATCTTGAAGCACGAGGAGTCACATGATGGAACACTTGTCTTCTTTCATGTCACTCAAAGAAGAATTTTAGATTATATCCTCATTATTAGTTGGCTATCTTTGACAAATGGCAGCAGGGGTATACAAAGTGATGACAAAGGGAGGGGGGACAATCTCCTCCACTTTCAGATGTGGGGGGACATGATATTCCAATTTGATTTGCGTTCAGCGCATATGGACCGAATTGACTGAAAGATATATTTCAGATTATTTTATTTTCTGTGACGGTGTGCTATCTATAGATGAGGGTTTAATAAACTTCGTTTGAGGTGTGCGTTTGAGAAATTACACTGCCCAACACATTTCGAAAGGTGAGTTCCCGCAACTAAAATGAAACTTGCAATATGAGAAACTGTATGCGCGCGAAGCGCGCGGCAAAAAAGAGATTTACAGTCCTTTTCAAACTAAAAAACGGCTATTTTGAAGATTAATTATTGATAAATGTGTCTTTCCCCTCTTTGGCATTATATCACTCGATTTTTGTCTTCCTCATTTTCGGAATTATTGGGGGGCGAAATGATATGTTCGCCCCCCCCCCCCCCCCAATATTTTCATGGGGGGCACCGCCCCCCTGCCCCCCAGGATCGACGCCCCTGCATACATACAACACACACACTTACACACATAGTCATTGATGGGTTTTCCCAACCGGTTTACCCCAACTCTAGTATTATCAGCAGCGCAGTACCAAAGATGGTAGAGCGCTCTACCATCTTTGGCAGTACTGTGTAAATACTGCGCCTGGTTAAAGGGCATCAAGCGTGGGGATGCTACACAGCGGGTCGCCATTTTGAACTGGGCCAGTTTGCGCGCACCGCATGACACTGAGCTAACGTGCATCACGCACCGTGCGCAACGTGTACTTAAGATGGCGCCGCGCATCTGATTTGACGAATATGAAGTACCTTTAATACGTTACTGATGCGCAACCTCTGTCCTCCGTGGCGTAGCGTGGTCGGATTGATATGTGGGTTTTTAAAAATAAATATGACCTTGCATGGTTGAATATCCCTGACGGTATAGATGAAGCAGTCAGTGGCGCAATCTTTGGAATAGAGACTGATTTTTCAGTATGATTGAGTAACCCCCGCATCGGCACACTAACACATTTCCGACAGTTTAAGACTTAAAAATTGTACACATTTCTTGAAATTGTACTCACACATTGAGAAAATAGTGCAGATTCCGATGCGATGATCAGATTTGCGATGTATTAATTATATTTTGAGATAGCGCCTTCGAACGCGCGCGTGGTTTTTTGGCTTCACAAGTTCAAAGTGTTTTTAATACCGGCACCCCCTCAACTCTCGTTGACAATGCACGCAACTCCATATTTCTTGTGCGATGCTAATTTTATTGGCATCATTTCACAAATTTACTCGTAGCGGACGATCTACGCATTATTTCTCCTCAAAATTTCGACCAGTTTAGTTTTTAAGTGTAGCGCGCATCATCACATGCGCGATTTTTCACAACACGCGCAAAAACAAATATTACGCGGTGTGCCGATATTAAAAACAGTGCCGATGTGTAGTACACCTATGATACCTATTGTCCTACTGACATACTGGCTACATTACATCTGACGGATATACTGGGAATCATTTGGAGTTCTTTGAAATAAGGTAACGCTTACATTTGTTCAGTTAAAATTGTGATACCATATAGCTATGCCGCCAGTAATGACAATGTAACATTTGTAACTTTGGTAGGTGAACATGTTATATTTATCGCAATTTTTCTTTCTTCAATATTCATAATTGTCTCATGTCTTAAAGTAACTATGATCAGCTCTGTAACTATGATCAGCTCTGTGCGTAGCACAGAGCTGTGAATTACTGACGATCGAAATGGTGTAGCGTTTTTGCGATGAGGTGTTTTTATCACCTTTAATTATAATTTTTTTGTATTTGGTTAACCTTTTCTAGAGAACAAAAGTGCGTTTTATCTGCGCGCTACATAGAAATTATATGAAAAGAATAATAACTTACCTCAAATTGATGATTAATCCCAAACGGCTTCGCACAAATATTCGAAATTGTCCTGTCGCCTCCAAAGTCATCGGCAATGCATGCTGGGATATATAGGCGAGGTTTTATTCCGGTTCCGCGCGTAAGTGGCGATCGGTTGACTAATACATATAAGCCAGGCCACTGTACTCAATGTTAAAGGGCATCAAGCGTGGGGATGCTACATAGCGGGTCACCATTTTGAACTGGGTTAGTTTGCGCGCACCGCATGACACTGAGCTAACGTGCATTACGCACCGTGCGCAACGCGTATGCAAGATGGCGCCGTGCATCTCATTTGACGAATCTGAACTACCTTTAACCTAACCGCCTGGCATATACATCGCTCGAAATCTTGCAGGAACATGTTTGTAGATGGGCGATGAGGTGTTTTATCCTCTTTAACCCTCCCCACGTACGTTCACGGAATGCGCACATCGCTAACTTACGGTGGCTGCCATTCCTTCGGACTGTGCTGTGAGCCAACACTGCGTGGCGCTATATAACTATGAATTTTGTTACGAAAATAAAATCTACAAGTGTTCGTTTTACCCCATATTTCTAAAGTTTATGGATGCATTGATAAAATTCATTTTGGAATTCCGTAGGGAATATATTTTTCTTCCAAAATCAGAAAAAGATTTGACTAATAAGGGATCGAAACATTTTTTTATTACCGTATTTCTCGAGGCCTTTCTAGTAAAAGACGTGATCGTGTGAGTCATTGTCATCTGAAAATTACGACCCATTAATTTCATTTTTAAAAATAATCTGAAGTTTTCCTGGATTAATCACATATACTACCTGAATATTTGATATATCTGTGAACATATTGTATATTCAAAGTCTTGCTTCTATTTTTTCTGCAAAAGTTACGTTTCCATAAACTTCGGCTTAAACTGGACAACAGCTCATATGCACTACCGTTTACCCAGTCCCATACGTTGTATTCGGTGTAGTGAATTGCGCATTAGACAAAACACTATCATGACTATCCAGACAAACGGGAATGGATGGCCTATTTCATTCCTATAATAACTTTGTTATAATTGTTTTTAGTGTTTCTATTTAAGTTTATAGTTATAATAGACTGAGAGATTGATATTTTATGATGGTAATGTGAAACATAAATATGAAGTTTTCTGATATATGTTTGACATAAAATGATAAATATTAATTATGATAAAATTTGTCTTCATTTTTTTGGCTTGAAATAAATAATTGTCAGATTGATGCTTGTGTTGTGTGGTGTTTCATTCTATATTATTCATCATTGGAGTGGGGATATTATAGAAACAAATTGCTAACAAAGTTTTACACTGTCCTATGCAGCTCATGATTTTTACATTTAAACATGTATTTAAATGTAAATCATGAATCGTGACGTATTAAAATCAAAGGGTTAAAACCGGTATAAGATAAGGAACTCCCCATTAATTGATTAATTAATTTAGACCTGCGTCAGACAACGGCATAACTACATGGATATTATCATGGGAGTCACGTGCCCCCAACCAGTCAGCATCAGAAAAGGAGAATTTTTACGATTAATAGAATTGTTAGGGTAACACTTTTTAACACATTATCCGGTGACATCACATAATGCGAATAAACACATTATATACCGGTACATTTTAGTCTTTACAAAATAGCAAAAACCCTTCCACATTACGCTGCGAAGAGAAGTATTTAATTTTCAATTAATTTATTATTATTATTAATTAATTCAACAAGTCTTTAAATTGAATACAGCAATTTCTGGCGGAGTATTTGTAAGTACTATAAATTGAATTTGTTGGCGAAGGATTTGTCAGCAGCGCTTTACATATGTTGGTGGAGCATTTGTCGCTAAATTGTGGTGGCACGGAGCAAGTCACGTGTTTCTGAACTTGCTTGTTTTATTTTTTTATAGCAAAATGGAACTATTTCTTGAGTCATGACATAGGACTAGGAGAAAATATTATGTCACCAGTGAAAATTACCCTTATTATAAGCTTATCCTACTACTCTCAGCATACAACATTCAGAACAAAGTCATATTTTGATTTTTGTAGACACGCGCAATGCACGTACATTGCCATAGAGAAAACAATGTCGTAGTCACGTAAAAATCAACATTTGCCATGTATATTTAATTTCTTAGTTTTTATTTATGTAAACAAATAATAACTAAATAATATTATTTTCACACCCATGCCGATTTCAAAATGATATCTCACATATTTATAGTGATTTAATACCATTCAGAATCACTTTGATGATATTTTTGGCCACAGAACAGCTGACGCGAACAAAAGCAGCTGAAAATCGTTCCAACGTAACGGTGTGCGATCCATTTGTGTACGGGGCGCTCTGGGCGCATTAACGAAGAACGTTCCGATGAGATTGAATTTCTGCGGCTTTGGAAGTGATCTTGAAATCAGTACAACTCAAAATGTTACGAGCAAGATAATAAAATAACCATTATTTTAGTTAACTACAACCCTAATTAAATTAGTAATACCATGGAATTAAAGATGTTGTCACGTTGCTGTCGCGTATTATCGGTTGAATGCAACGATGCATATTTCGCTGCAAAAAAAGTGTAAAATTACCTGATTTCGGTAGAATTTGTGAGCTCAAAATTTACAGGGAAAAAATAGAAGCAAAAATGTAAACACGGCATACCCTCGTTCATACCCAGAGCTTTAAAAAAATACCAAACATTAGTCTGGGAAAACTTCCAAATTATTTTTATGAAAGTTACAAAATAGCCTTACATTTATCGTATTTTTTGGTGATTTATGATCGATTACAAAGACAATTTTGAGGCTAAAATTTGAAATAATTTGGTAAATTTTAAAATCAAATTGGCATTTTTTTATAATTTACATATGTATGAGATACGTTATGAATTATTCATTTTTGAACAGCTCTAAGATATTTGATTGGTTAAGCTCATCAATGAAGTTGTATTTTCACGGCGAAGAGAAAAAAGGGAAAAAGATGAATATTCAAATATTGTGTGTTGCGTGCATAAACATGGCCGCGCCCGTAAGTTACCGTGCGTGAACGTACGTGTCCCAGTGTCACGGGCCGATTTAATCGGCCCAGGTTCCGCCACCAAAACGTTCGGGCCGATATAATCGGCCCGCACTTTGACAAGCTCTTACATGCTTACTGATTCAGGTCATGAGCTGTAAGCTCAACTGTGATTGGTCGAGACGTATGGCAATGGATGATATAAAAGATAAAGTCTCAATTTGTTTTGTCCAATCACAATGATTGTTTCTTTTTACCCTTGTTTGGGTTTTTTTTAAAATCTGTTTTTTGTTACGTGAATCAGCCCGGAAGTGGGTTTATCAATACGTGTGTGTACGAGTGATGAGTACGTGTATATAAGTAGTGTGCGCGCTACGTGCGATGCGCTATTCGCATGTGTCACAGTGGTCGCTATTGTTATGCAGTATTTTCAGTACATGATTTACAGTGATTTAGAGCTAACTTCTGAAGTTCTCGGAACCAAGAATGAGTGTTTCAACGGAGGACGAGGAGCCATTTATCAACCTAGAATCGGCATTTATCGAGATATTTTTGGTAACTGATGATTACTACATTGATATACAACGTCAACACCAAACAGACACGGACACAGAAATAAAATTGTATGAATAATACGATATTTTCGTGGGATTCTCGTACTTCTAGCTAGGCCGCTAGGGCGCTAGGCAGTACGCTATGTTGACGCCAGGCCGGCCGGCCAGGCGCTCGATGTCGGGGATTCCCGTTGAGTGTTGATCGAAGCTGGAAGTTTCGCCAACATTATTGTTATCATTTTGTGTTTTGCTCAGTAATTTCCCCATGATATCACTAGGAAAAAAACAGCAAATAACTGACTGAGAGTGTGATTAGTGATAATTATTTTTTATCTGCTAACTAGAACAGATCATTCACAATTATTATTCTCGCTCGAATTGATCGAAGTGGAAGTCGTGGGCGTGGAAGATTTTGTTGGTGTTGTGCTTTGCGTACACGAGAAAATTGAACCTTTTATCCCTAAAAACTATTGCATGTGGTTTTCCTGTTTTCATATTTTGAAAATTACAATGAATGAAAGAACTTCTAGATCTAGATAACTAAAAATAAATTATATGCACAAATTATAAGCCTCTTGACGGCAGCTAGGACTTGGGAGCAGGAGAGGTTTTACTTTTACCGAAGGCGAAGACAAAGTCATCAAAATCGAAATCATATTGTTGTCGTAAACTAAATAGTTGGCAGAATTATACATTATTCTGGTCCTGGAGCATCTCTATTGTCGTAAATTTATTGTCATAAACATAATATTGATGAATACAAATTTGTATTTTACTAAACAGATGAGCATTTCCTACAATATAATCCTTGAATAACAAAATGACGTTGTCGAGCGCAGATTTTAGGCGGAAAAGATGGTTGTAATTGTATGTGTCTAAATGAGGGCGCCCTTCTATAGCAATGAGGGCGCTCTACATAAAACTGATTTGAAAATGCACGAACATAATATACGTTCAAAATTATATAACCAATACATGACAATACCTTACAGAAAATTGTATAAAACCTAACTATAGACAGTCCAACTCCAAAGTCCAAGGCAGAATAAATATGCTGCACAATCATAATTTTCGCAATATTTCGTACGTGACATCGATGCACAATTTTGGCGATAAAAACGCCATCAAACATCGTATGAAGACAAACTTTTTTTTCCCAGAAAGATAAATGTACATGCTACAATGTGTATGTAAAAATGTATCATGTTTTGTTACTCATTATATGATAAAATGCTGTGGTCAGGTGCAGGTAAAATTTTGAAATTTGTATTGCATGGCCTAGAGAGGGCGCCCTACTCAACAATGAGGGCGCTATTTATCAAAAAAATATAGAAAACGCAAGAGTATACCGTAAGCTTCAAAATGATATATGACCTGTTGGGAAAGCTTTGAAGAAAGTGTTTTAAAATTATCAATCAACTAGACACTGTAATTCACCATAAATATGCCTGACACTGGCAACAGTGCTAGATTTTTTTTAAATTTTGTTTACTTGTACTGCACCCTAAAATACCTATGTACGACGGCGCTACACAAAATTGCTATAAAAAGAATGATAACTTACCTCAAATTGATTATTTATGTCGATCGTCCTTATTAGAATCCGGCTTTTTTTTTCGATCCGTCGGCATCGCACAGCGGGATTCTAACAAGGACAATCGACATAAATAATCAATTTGAGGTAGGTTATCATTGTTTTTATAGCAATTTTGTGTAGCGCCGTCGTACATAGGTATTTTAGGGTGCAGTACAAGTAAACAAAATTTTAAAAAAATCTGCTTAAAGAGGATAAAACACCTCATCGCCCATCTACAAACATGTTCCTGCAAGATTTCGAGCGATGTATATGCCAGGCGGTTAGGTTAACATTGAGTACATCTTGGCTCGTACGCCAAAGTTTGACCTGCGACCTCACGCATGCGCACTGTGGACACAAATTCGGATACCATTTTGGAATTTTTGCTTCTTACCACAATCTGGACGATAAAAACCTAATTTTGTGAATTAATACACCGAATGGAGCCTCATGTATCAAGACAGTGGACCATTGATGTCCATGGATAACATCCGTCGTAAGTATAAAACTAGATATAAATTGTAAAGTATCTTATATACTATTTTTACCAATAATTGTTACGACCGATACACCTAACACACACTGCAATATGCCAGACTCTGTGCTACGCACAGAGCCTGGTTAGGTTAGTCTTAAAGGGACTTAGTAACATTGCCCAAATCCTCAACATTCAATTGGAATTCTAACGGTTCCCTTATGCCTTGTTTTATTCGTATTAACAATAAAAGCATGGGACAGGTTTTGGTTTTTCAAATATCCTTTTCGTTCAAAAGATATTTACGATTGAAGTGTTCGGATATGAAATTATCTACTGGACCTTTTCAGTCATGTAGAAAGTAAGTGCAATGAGTAAGTGAATATCACGTTGCATTTTCGCTATTTTCTCGGCCAAATAACATCCAATTGAAATCTTCTCACATCACCCCAATACACATTTGTATTAACCACACATCACTTTTTGCACTTGTCAACAAATTTACCCCTCGCTCTACTATTGCCTCAGATCAACAAATTTAAATGTTATCATGGCCTCTTTTAGTTTTACGTTTACTGCAGTCTAATTTAATACTGTTGGCCATGTTTGTAAATACTTACAAATTTTGATTTTCAGATGTTTTTTTTATCGTGAACCCAAGACAATTTTCCATTGATTTGGACCAATAAAATATTGAATTTAATTGAATTAAATGAGTGGAAGAAAAGTAACATCGATCTTGCACAGCGACACAAACACCATGAGAAAGGTGATTAAACCTTTGTCATGCAAATCAAAATTTTAAAAATCAGCTCTCAAAATGGTACGGTATACTATAGTGACAACATTTCGAAATTTCAAAATTTCAAAATTTCTGATTTTTAACAAATGTTTGAAATTCAGAATTCAATACAATTTTGCCAAATGAAATTGACTGTGATAGGAAGGGGGGTAATTTATTCACTGATATCCATGCAGGATTGCATTGTATCATGAATTGGTTGCAATAATAAAGTTACTTTAGGAAAGAAGGGCATATTATATATATGAATACATGTTTAACAAGTTAAAATGCACTTTGCCAATATACGGGTATACAATCAAGAAGTAAAATTATACCCAGATAGAGCTATAATTGGCAAATACTTTGACGAAAATGTCCCTTGCCCTTTTCTGTTCATCACTACAGGTTGTCTGCTGGAGATAAAGTTTCGCCAAGAACAGGGCAAATCTATACCGTCCTATTTGTCACAACACAGCTGTTGATTTTCCCTTTGGCAAAGTCTACAATTAAATATGGGAAACAACACATCCAGATTAGACGGAGAAGCCTACGTACCAGAATATCTCAACGAAGCGCTGCAACGGATAATGAATGAGAGGGGGATATCTCCTCGGTCTGTTCCCGACAGGCTTTCCCGCCAAAATGTGAGGGGCCACGGGAAAGCCGTGTGTCCCAACTGCAAACATTCTTGGACCAGCTACCAGGTACAGTATATAGGCTTGACAGACATGTTTGGGAGGGGTCTGCTCGCTATTCATAAGGGTCAACTTGTCATATGGACCGCTATTCATATTTTGAAAAGGGCTGATGATTCATAAGGGTCATTATTCATATGGACCACTATTCATAATGATGAAAGAAAATGGTCGCTAAACTCGCTATTCATAATATCAGATGAGGGTCACTATTTATAATGTAACAAGAGGGTCGCTATTCATATGGGTTAACATTCATAATGTAAGAACAGGGTAGCTATTCATAATACGAAATTAGGGTTGCTATTCATAATAAGAAGATGGTCGCTATACAAAATGAGGGTCGCTATTCATAATACCGTATAAGAAGATTAGTCTTCTTCTGCAGACTCATAAACACATAATGGTGATGAGCTTTCAAATTGTATAATTTGTTGGAAACCTATTTTTCTGAAGGTGGTATATGGACCACTAAATATATTACCTTTCACTTAAAAGAATAACATTTTTGCGGTCTTGGTTCCCTTTAAGCATTCATATATGGTTTGACTCTTACAGAGAACAACTACAAGCTGTACAATTTTATTTTGATTTTCATATTTTCTACCAGGTATCAGGGGAAGTGGATATCAAGCAACAGCGAGTGATGAGAGTCTGGAAACAGAAGTGTCAGAACTGCTTCACAGCAGTCCATCCAAAGTTCAGGGATTATGAGCTTGAGGTTGCCATAAACAAATTGTTCAATCGGTAAGCACTGGGTAGCTTATATGGGATCGAGGGGCATGTATCTCTCCCCTATAGTTCTTGTCATGGCACTACATGTATAACTGCTGTTTTTGGCACCTCATCGGCTTCTTGCCCCCATCTGACTTTATTGCAGCCTCCTTCTCTTGCCCCTCCACTACTTGCCACTCCCCTTCCTGCCCCTCCCCTTCTTGCGCCTCCGAGGCGCCTTATTGCCACTATTCTTTTGTGCCCCTCCCCTTCTTGCCACTCCCCCTTCATGCCCCTCCCCTTCTTGCCACTCCCCCTTCATGCCCCTCCCCTTCTTGACACTCCCCATTCGTACCCCTTCCCTACTGGCCACTTCCCTTCTTGCTCCCCCCCCCTCTTGCTCCCCTATCTTGCATTCTCCCTCAAGCCTTCCCCTCTTGCCACTCCTTTCCTTGCCCCTCCCCTTCTTGCAACTCCCCCTTCGTGCCCCTCCCTTCTTGCCACGACCCTACTTGCCACTCCCCCTTCTATTGCCCCTCCCCCTTCTATTGCCCCTCCCCTTCTTGCTCTTCCCTTATTGCTCATCCCCCTCTCGCTCTCCCCTTGTTGCCCCAACCCTTGTTGCCCATTCCTTTGTTGCCCCTCTCCTTCTTGCCCCTCCCATTCTTGGTCTCCCCTTCTTGCCCCCTCCACATCTTGCCTCCCTTTATTTCCCTGTCCCCTTTGCATCATCATCATCATCTAGACAGGAGTGTTAGGGTAGCCCTGTAGATCTCCCAGTCATAAACACGTTGATAGCATTCATTTTACTGTGCACAGCATGCGCGCATGGAAGTCAAACGATATCCAGGCCATGTTTGAAAGTGACGGCGCTACCCAGCTAGCCACCTGACGTTGGGCCGATGTCGGAATTTGGTTGCCGGATGTCGGCATATCGCCGTTGGCTCGAGGTTAAAATGTCCGCCAGCCCAACATCGTCACGACGTCATTTTTGTGATATATTGGCATAACGTCATTTTCCGACAATGTCCCAACATCATCTCATGACATGATGTTGGGCCATTGTCGGAAAATGACCTTATGCCAATATATCACAAAAATGACGTCGTGACGATGTTGGGCTGGCGGACATTTTAACCTCGAGCCAACGGCGATATGCCGACATCCGGCAACCAAATTCCGACATCGGCCCAACGTCAGGTGGCTAGCTGGGTAGTAGCATTGACTAATGACTATAACACACTTGCTGAAGAAACTGCTTCTGAGGTTGAGTTTACAACGGGTAGTAAAACACTTCAGAGGGTGTCCACGAGTACGTAGGTAATCAGATCTGACAAAGAAATGTTCTGGATCGATTCTGTCAATACTGTGCAGGATTTTGTAGACTTGTATCATATCTCCCCTCTCCCTTCGGTAGTGAAGAGAGAAAAGCTCAAGTTTTCTCAGTCTCTCTGGGTACGATAAGGAGCTCATTCCTGGAATCAGCCTTGTTGCTCTTCGCTGTACTGCTTCAATCTTTTTGTCGTCTGTAACAAATCTTGGGCTCCATGATACGCTGCAGTACTCTAGATGGGGCGTACAAGTGCTTTGTAGAGAGGTATAAAAATGTCCGGGTCAATATTGACAAAAGCACGCTTGATGAGGCCTA
Source organism: Echinarachnius parma (assembly GCA_037951105.1). Classification (NCBI taxonomy): domain Eukaryota; kingdom Metazoa; phylum Echinodermata; class Echinoidea; order Clypeasteroida; family Echinarachniidae; genus Echinarachnius; species Echinarachnius parma. The sequence continues at coordinate 49,355 of JBAMJV010005393.1, forward strand.
GCATCTGGTTCGCTTTTTGTATTTTGCATGCCCTTCTTTTTTCGGCCCTTCCCTTCTTGTTCCCTTCCGGCCTTATTGCCCTCCCCTTCCCCTTATCTCTCCCCCTTTCTGCCCCTTCCCTAGAATCCCCAACTTGCTCCATCCCTTACCTGCTCCCTACTGGCCTGTTTCATTATTCTTGCCCTGTTCTTTTCCCGCCCCTCCCCTTTTTGTTCCTTCTCTTTCGTGCCCCTCCCCTTTTTGCTCTCCCCTTGTTGCCCCATCCCCTCTCGCTCTCCCTTATTGCCCCTCCACTTCTTGATCTCGTCCTCTTGCCCCTCACTCTTCGTGCCCCTCCCCCTTCGTGCCCCTCCCTTTGTGCCCCTCACCTTCTTGCCACTCCCCCTTCGTGCCACACCTCTTCTTGCCACTCCCCTTCCTGCCCTCCGCATCTTGCCCCTCCTCACCTTGCATTCCCATCATGCGCCTCCCCTTCTTGACACTCCTCTTTCATGCCCCCCCCCCCCCCATTCGTGCTCTCCCCTTCTTGCCACTCCCCCTTCTTGCCACCTTCCCTTCTTGCATCCTCCCCTTATTGCTCCCTTCCCTTCCCGTCTCTTCCCTTCTTGCTCTCCCCCTCTCGCTCTCCTCTTCTCGCCCATCCCCTTATTGCCCCTCCCCCTTCTTGCTCTCCCCCTCTTGCGTCTCCCCTTCTTGCCCCCTCCTTTTCGTGCCCCTCCCCTTCTTGCTCTCCCCTTGCATAATCTCTCCCCTCTTGCCCCTCTATTTCTTGGCCCTTCCCCTTCTTTGCCCATCCCCTTCCTAGCCCATCCCCTTCTTAGCCCATCCCCTTCTTGGCTCTTGCCCATCCTGCTGTCCTCTATCTCCTTGCTATTGTAAAAGGAAAACAATTATTATACGTGTTTTTTTTAAACCTGCATGAATGCACAATTTTAATCACTTCCTGTTGTAATATATTTGATATGTATGAGTATATATACATTTTTGCAGATGTTTAAAATATATTTTAGAATAAAAAATATTTTAAAATAAAATAGAATATGATATAATGTTGGCTAAGAAATGCAGGGATGTACTTTCCCTATACAGTACATAATCCAAATGATTATATTCATATGTAGGTATGATTGTATGATTATATTCATATGTATATTAGGTATGATTGTATGAATACTATATATTATATTCATATGTAGGTATGAAGCGAAGCTGCGTGGCGAGACACCATCAGTGTGGGAGGATGATGGAAGTGGACCTCCACATCGCAAGGATCTGTGTGAAGGATGTGGGTACGGCACCAGAGACTGCAGGGCTCGGGCTGGTTCCAGGTAATCAGTTTCAAAACGAATCGCTACCCAAAATAATATTATTATAAATGAAATGTAATAGTTTCTGTTATCCATTCCAGCAACAAGTATACAGACAAATTGGTTTCCAGACAGATTATAAAGGCAGGCAGTTTCCTGTTTGTCTTTTTTCAGAAGATAAAGCACATGCTGTATAAATGTAGCCTGTTGATAATCTTTATTTTCCCCCATCATTTTCATGATAGCAACTCTGATGACAATCATATAGAGTATATAATGTAGCCTTCCCTTTTAATGATAACTTGAAAATAATAAGAATGTTAATATCTTTCCAACCCTGCATCTGTTTCTGACCAAACTTGATTGGTATTTGCCCTATATTCCCGGGGTCAAAGGTAACATCAGTAGGGCAAAGGTCACATGAGGTCAAATGTGAAAGAATTTACCTGCAATAATCTATTAGGTTTGATAACTTTCCAACCATGCATAATTATGTTTGTAACCCAACTTGATTGGTACGTGCCCTATATTGGCCTCCATGATATTCTGGGGTCAAAGGTTACACAAGTAGGTCAAAGGTCAAATGTGAAAGTTTACTTGCAAGACTCTAAAATGGTTGCTAACTATATACAGTATGGATAATCTTTTCCCCTTTATTGTAATTATAGCAAATCTGTTGACAGGACCTCGCCTAAGGAGTCCAGCGGAATGTCTGGTGGTGAAAAGCTTGCAGTGGGTGTTGGAATTGGACTCGGAGTAAGCCTCATAGGAGGCCTACTCTATGCTGCATTCAAACCGGATGACGATAAAAAGGGGTCAGGGGGGAACTCGTATCGAAAGTAGGAGGCAATCATCAACGTTAATTAGCCACCAGAGGTCAGCTCTGTAGTCTTTGATGTTGGCTCCTATAGGAGCAGCACTCTTTGCTGCATTACATGATACGGACGACAATAAAAAGGGGGTCAGGGCGCAACACGCATAGAAATTAGGAGATGATCATCAAAGTTAATTAGCCACCAGAGACCTTTGTACTGTAGTCAGTCTTCAGTTCAGTTCAGTTAGATAAAATACACACATACAAATCAGTAATAAATAATTGTTGAAAATGGAGGGCGCTGCTAAGAAGCAAGGCTTGTAGGGTGCAGCGCCCTCAAAAGTTACTCTTACATTACCTTAAACTACATCTACTACTACTACAACTACTACAACTACTGCTACTACTACTACCACTATCAATACTACTATAACTACCACTACTTAGTAATACTACAGGGGAACCTCTCCCCTGTAGTAAATAACATTAAATAGTCTACAAACAATGATGACTACTACTTGGAACGAAAAAAAAAAAAAAAAAAAACTCATCCTCATCCTCTCATCATAGACTTGCACATGTTGTAAGTCTATGCTCTAATGAACTGAAACTGAGGACATTCAAATCAAAAACTAATAACCTGTTGCAACATTGCTAACTATTTTGGACATTAAATATTGTTCCTGTCTCTATTAAGAATATGCTACGAAATGAATTCTGTGAAAGCTATTATAAGTTTCCATAAAGCTAAAAAATAAAATTTCTTACTGTCTATGTATTGTTTGTCATAAAACCATCCATCTCTTCCAGTAATGTGCAACTTGTGTGCTAAAATTATAATATTATTGCCAAGTTTTACACAAATTACACTTGGCTCTTTCAGTGATTGGCAATTCACATATTAAATTATGTTTGTCAACTGCCAATGGCGGCAAAATAAAGCATTAAGTATCAATATCTTTCAGGAACTGGCGGTTAAACTGTAATACATAGAATATATTGACCCCGATATTGACCCAACATTCTAAATCTATTTTTATGCCTCCGCCAACGAAGTGGCCGGAGGCATTATGTTTTCGGGTTGTCCGTCCGTCCGTCCGTACCTACTGTACGTCCCGTTTTCGTTCTCGCGATATCTCAAGAAATGGTTGACGGATCAATTTCAAACTTGGTATGAGTGTACATATTGGGGTAACAATGATCTGATTAGATGTTAGGGGACATGAGGTCAAAGGTCAAGGTCACATTACTCAATATATATGCAAAAATGCCTCGTTCTCGCGATATCTCAAGAACCGATTGACGGATCAATTTAAAACTTGGTATGAGTGTACATATTGGGGTGGCAATGATCTGATTAGATTTTGGGGTTCATGAGGTCAAAGGTCAAGGTCACAGGACTTAATATATGTGCAAAAATGCCTCGTTCTCGTGATATCTCATGAACAGGTTGACGGATCACTTGCAAACTTGGTGTGAGCGTACAAATCGGGTGGCAATGAACTGATTAGTTTTGGGGGATCATGAGGTCAAAGGTCAAGGTCACCGGACTCAATATAAATGCGAAAATGGCTTGTAATGGCAAAATTTAAAGAACTGAATATCAGATTTCAATCAAACTTGGTACCTGAATGTATAATAAAGAGTCAACGTAGCCATAAAATGTTGGGGTCATGAGGTTGAGGCCAAGGTCACAGGACTCATTATACATGCAAAAAAGCTTGTAATGGAAAAATCTCAAAAACTAAATGTCAGATTTCAATCAAACTTGGTACCTGAATGTTTCTTAGGGAGCCAATTTAGCCATCAAAGCTTGGGGTCATATTATGGTAAAGGTCACAGGATTCAAAATATTTGAAAATTAGTTTTAAAAAATAATTCAGTGCATGTTAATTTGGGCTTGATATTTAAATCGCGAGATAGCGGAGGCATAATTTTCGACTGCGCGCAGTCGAAGATCCATCTAGTTGTAAGTTCGTTTAACTCACCATATTTGTATACTTGTAATGGTATGAAAGGAAATCGTAGGAAAAGGTAGATTACTTATATAAAACAAAAGAAAATTAATGAAAAAAATGAAACAATATAACACTTTCGTGTATTTTTGACAAATGGGAAGTTTTTGATGTATTAGCTAAGAAAATAATTGCCGTGTAATAAATTACTCTGAAATTATAGTAGACCTATACATCATTGACGTTGAGATAAAATTATGTATGAATTGAAGTGCCATATATTACGCACTCTATGGTTTATATGACTTTTGAAGATTATATTTAGACAGTAAATTATTAACAAAAATTTCGTAGTAGAGCGACACATTGCGTAAACGATTTACCCCATGTGTCGCTCTACTACGGAATTTGTGTTAACAATCCACTGTCTAATAATTTGTAGCTTCAAAATCATGGTGTATTTGTTATGTTATGTTTTGATGTATTGATTTGTTTCTAGTATAGACGTATCCATGTTCTATTGGCCGTGATTATATGTTTTGTGTATTCTTTATGTAAAGGTATGACCCGAGTCTCTTCTATTGTTTGTTTTCCTTTGTTGACATTTATATCATATTCAATAAAAGTCGGATGTTTTATAAAAGCATTATGTACCATAACTATTATTATACTTATTATATTATTATATATATTATTATATATATTATACGTGAATGAATCAAAGGCAAGATGAAGGGCTGTGTTGGTCTACTATCATTAAAGGGATTGTTCAGTTTTGGTGTAGAGGGCACTTTTAGAAATATTTTGTTTGTGCGAGGTAATGCAAAACCGAGTATTAAATTCGGAAGACCACACAATTTCAATGACAGAATCAACTGTATTTTATCAAAACCGGTTCAGAAACAGCTAAAATATCCATGAGTATATCAGATTGGAATAATTGCGAGGTACCAACTTTTACATGGACCAACATTTCTTGGTGAAATGGGGGAGGAGTAGGCTACAGTACTAAGGTTATAACATGTACCAGTAGTAGTACTGTACACTGAACTAAAGCCCCCACACTAACATTTTTCTTCACTGGCCATTCAGGCAAGTCAAATCATACAATGTTCAATTTGACTTGCCCGAACAGAAACAATTCACTTGCAGGCCCTCTACTTCTTGATGAGATTTTACATGTAAAGAAAAACATTTTTCCATAAGTTAATCCAAATATCCTTCATGATCATAATATGTTGCATGCATGCATGTTATGAAATATGAATGAACCAAACCATGTTGATTTGTGGTGTGTGTTTGTGTTTTATGTTGAAATTTTGATTGATTTCAATAAAATTGACTGGTCAAATTTTAAAAATTGCATTCACAATTGGTTGTCTTTCTACAGTTCTCTAGTGTAAGGTTATGTTGCGATGACCATCAGTTGTTGACATGAACGAATTACAGTTAAACCTGTCTTAGCAGCCGCCTGTCTATAGCAGCCTACCTGCCTATAGCCATATTGTGTTACAGAACCTGGTTATAGAGGTACTGTGGCCTCTTTTCAAGTTTCCCTTTGGTGGTAACTTTACACAGGTTTGAGTTTGACTGTATATTGTGCATGATCCGTTCTTTGTTATCTCTTATTATGAAGTGATGAAGTGATTTTACCAGAATTTGTTGCCAATCATCATTTCACATTTTTAAGCATAAGCCTGCATTTTCCACTCTTTTCATGAACGTCTCTGATTAAAAACTCTGAAAAAAACCCTATCAAGATAAAATATTTGTTTATGTGTTTGGAATAGTATATATTTCATAGTTTAACATGAAAACAAAGCAAGAAATTTGTATTTACCTTACAAATAAGAAACCCGTTTGGGTACAAAAAATATGAAATACATGAACAAAACGTCTTTGACTCTATGAAATACATTTATTCATTTTCCTACATGCAATCAATATACATGTACATGTATAAGTAAAGGCACATTGCAATAAAATGTACTTATTTTTAAATACTTTTAGCATGCTTAATCATGAATGTACATAGAATTTCATTTCTCTTATAGAAATACATGTATGCCTGTTCCTTGCCTAATAACATGGAGACCAGCTATTAATTAACTCTTTTTTAAAAATTGTCAATACATTAGTTATTGCTATGTTGAGCAAGCCTCTGGTAAGCTTTTTAAGGTTGCCACGATACATATTGTTGATATAATATGCACAACAATTTTAAAGTGATCCATTAACTTTGCCAAAATCATGAAATATCACTTGGAGCCTCCACACTTCCATTGTACCTTGTAATTTGGCTTATGGTAAAGGAAGAATGAAATGGGTAATAATTTTTCAAATGTCTCCCTAATTATGGCGATATTTAAGACAATTAAAAAAACGTTCCGGAATGCTTTTCGAATTTAGTCAAAAGTATCTGAATTCAGATACTTCGCGTTACCGATCGGGGATCAAATCTGACATCAACCTTCAAATTGTTCACTTAGTAAACATTGTTCTTTTTTATGAAAATATCACATATATCATTCAGAAGAATCTTACAACGACATTGGTACATGATCAAAGTCTCAATTATCATTTGGAAAAATCTCATGAAGTTTTACTAATAGATCACTTTAATATGTTGGTAAACTGTTTTTTTTATACAATGTATATAAATACAATGCTAAATTTGAATTTTTCGGGCAAGTAAAATCAAGATTTAAACATACTTCAGAGCCCAAAACCTGAATCTAGTTGCCCCAAACAAAGAAAAACAAGAATAGGTCTGTAATGGTTTGTTGTCCATTTGGGCTTGCAAGTAAAAAGTAATGAAATTTTGGCGGCCAAAAGCTTATTTTGAGTGGCCCCAAGCCAGTGCGTATTCCAAGAAATGCATAACATTTCACATTTTATACTTCTTAAAACTTACATACATACATAATGATTCGAAGAAAACATTTATTATTGCATAACATATATAGATGTATTTCAAAAACGTCAGAATATATGAAGGACATGTATGATTCTCAATTATGGAAGACAATTAGAAACATCCATATACCAAATATTCATGCCCTTCATGTTCTTTTATTTTGTAGATGTAAACACAAAGGACGAAAACCCAATTGAAACCAATAAGAAATTTCAATTCACATACCGTCTTCCCCAGCATGCGTACTTGTAGCTAGCAGATTGAATTTGTGTGATGCATGGTTTGCGTATGGTTTGCACATAATGCGCGCATGAATTGAATACTCAATTTCAGAGCAGTTTTTGTCCGACTTTTTACATTCACAGATTAGTAATGATATTCAGACGGTCCGTGATAAAAGCGTATATTTAATTTGTCTGTGTGTGGGGCGTTTCCCAATACAGGGATACCCCGAGCTCGCTTATAACGAGGTACCGTTTATAATGAGGAGAATCATTTGGTCCCGATTATTCAAATGGCATAATGCTCCACTTATAATGAGCTCGGTTATAGCGAGATTCCGGTTATAACGAGGTAAAATCGATAGTCCCGACTACCTCGTTATAACGGGGTTTCCCTGTACTGCTATTTGGCTTTAACAAACATTTACTTATGTCTAAATTAAGCAACATGTCGAGTGTAGTGTTTAAGGGCTAAAAAGAAAAACAAAATTGCATCCAATTCGAGTCAAATTTAACTCTGTAATTATAGCCGAGAATGGGAGTAAATTATCGCCAGTGGTAAATGAATAGTACTAAAAGTGGAATCAAGCAACAACAAAACAGAATACAGAATCAAATCAAGGAGCATTGTGAATTTGTGATCATTGTTTTTTTTTCTCACAAGGCCTTATCCCCAAAAGATTGGGTTTTCTCAGACCTTCATAAGACTGGGGTGGGGCTCAAAGGTCCCCTCTGACACCTTGGCTATTATGTGACCAATCGGGACCAAATTTGGCATGCACATAATTTTAATGCACAATAATGCACATTTTTGTTACATTTTTCTCTGCGTACATATTATATAATTATGAATAATATTTTCATACTCGTGATTTCAACAAGGTATTGACATTTCAATTTTTGTACAGACATGAAAAAGAATAATCAATTTCAAATTAAGGCACTAATTTTTAAGGTGTACTTCCAAATGCTGTTCATGTAATATTGCATAAAATGTAATATCTGAATTGTGTTATATGACATACATGTACATGAACATGTACGCATCAAAGGCAACTTTTTTGTGGCTTAACGGCCACAATAAGGCACTTATTTACTTCATAACTTGTCAACTTACAAATATTTGAAGGCACAATGAACATTAATTAAATATCTCTCTTCTCAATACACATTCTTAAACCTTTATAAATTCGAATATATTTTCTATTTATATGAAATATAGAAATATATGAGCTTCAAAATTAATCTCAATAGATTATATTGACACCTATATCCTTTTCATAGGAGTTCTATTGGTGTCACCCCGATGAAAATACCAATCAAATTTGCCTTGTAAACAAAGGTGAAACCGACGCTTGCCCACGTTCGCCATTCACGGAGAAGAACAAGAAGTAAAGAATTATTGCGCAATTGCTTGCTAGCTGGGCGATATAGTGACCGGAACAAAATAATGTCCTTTGACCATTTTCATCAGTGTTTTTTCTCCCGAACCCATTCAAACACAGCGTTTCATAGGAGTCACACCGATAGAAAAAGAATTTCTCCTACTTTGGAGATCCTTACTGTCCCATACCACATCTTACGCCAAATGACTAAACAATTGTCTTCTTTCTTATCACTCGAGGAATTGAAGATTATCTCCTCATCATTAACTAGAAGGCCGACAAAGTCAGCATACCCACGCCTCCCATTAGCCCTGTTCTACCCCTTCGTCGGCCTCAACCCTGTTTTGCTTACCGATGCATCCTAAAAACATAGTGATCAACCGTTGAACAGAATCCCCCACAACTCCAGGCATAGTAAACTATGCTGACTGGGTATGCCTGCAGGGAGGGCTTGAAAATGCCGACATCTGTCCAATTTATTGGCGATAAATGTAACATAAATCATGAATTCAAACAAAATAAACTATTACAAACAATAACAGATACCTTATCTTCCTGATTCTGCAAACTTTTATGTCCATTTCTCTTGCATAAATATGATTTTAGATCTTTTCATGACAGCTATCTGCCGATTCGCACGTGTTTTTACTAGCTGCCTGTGTAGTATAGATATGCCTAATATTTATGCATTGCAAATTGACGCAACGTTAAGCGGTACGATTGCTCGCAGAGTTTACACTAGATCATTGCACGCGCAACGCCGGAAATGCGCGACGCTGATTGGTGCCAGCAAACACTGTTGTGTCATTGGGGTATCATTGGGGTATCATGGCAGCGAGCATAGAACTTCCATACGTTGTGTACAACGTGCTCCACGTCACAGGGTCATGTGACCCTGTGACGTGGAGCACTCACTTTGCTGACTGATTTCGATTCCGTACAGAACTTCAAGGTTCCACAGAATTTGCAGGGGTCAACCAATCATCACCAAAATCTAATCGATTCTTCCATGTCACTATCCAAACATTCCCTGAAAATTTGGTGCAAATCCGTTCACCCGTTCTCTAGTTATCTTGTACACAAACAAACAAACAAAAAAAAAAAAAAAAAAACAAACAAACAAACAAACAAACAAACAAACAAACATACGGAACCCTTTACATAACCCCCTGCCGATTTCATCGGCGTGGGTAACTAGCTATCTTCGAAAGACGGTGAAGAAGGAGTTTAACAGGAAAATAGAAAAAGATCCTCACACTCTACAGTCCCATGCTGCGGTAAATGTAGATCTTGAAGCACAAGGAGTCACATGATGGAACACTTGTCTTCTTTCACGTCACTCAAAGAAGAATTTTAGATTATTTCCTCATTATTAGTTGGCTATCTTTTGACAAATGTCAGCGAGAGAGTTTAGCAGGGGTATACAAAGTGATCCTTACGGTCCTAAGCTGCGGTAAATGTACATCATGAGGCACAAGAAGTCACATGACTAAACACTTAGTCTTCTTTCTTATCACTCGATGAATTTAAGATTATCTCATTATAAGATGGCTATCTTCGACAGATGGTGGCGAGAGAGTTTAGCAGGGGTATACAAAGTGAACTTTATGGTCCTAAGCTAAGCTGCGGTAAATGTAGATCCTGAGGCACAAGAAGTCTCATGACTAAACACTCGTCTTCTTTCTTATCGCGCGATGAATTGAAGATTATCTCCTCATTATTAGATAGCTATCTTCGACAGACGGTGGTGTAAGAAGGAGTTTAGCAAGGGGATATACAATGTGATCCTTATACTCCCTTGCTGATGACCCCAATGTAGATCTTGAGGCTCGGGGGGTCACATGACTGAACACTTGTCTTCTTTCTTATCGCTCGATGAAGATTGGGAAGATTGGGAAGATTTGGAAGATTGGGAAGATGGGCTTCGCGTCATGGATGAGCTGGCTTCCTGGGAAGGTGATGTTGGGTCGGCGGCACCATGGGTGAGCAGTTTTTGGTCGTGCTTGCTCTCTTTCAGACCGTACTTCTCTCTCATCTTCTCACGGGTGGCGGCTCTCTCAGCTTGTCTCTTAGCGTGCCCCTCCTTCCTCTTGGATCTGTTGAAGCAAGAAACAGTGTTCATAATCAAAAATGTTACATAAAGATAGCTTTACTTGGCACTTAATTAAAATAGCAAATAGAAAGGAAAAAAAGGGGGGAAAACTACTGATCAAAATATGTTTTATGTTATGCACTACATCCTGGTTTCTAATTTTTTACATTACCCTATAAGAATGTATTTTTCTTAAATAAGAAATTTAATAAATTTATTAGGCTTGATGAAAATACATCTTTCTCAAAAACTGGCCAAAGTCTCCCCGGCTTACGGTATTTGAAATTTGTTTTGCTTTGAGCAGAGTTATGACTAATTTAAGAGAGGTCTCTTATGATTTTTCTGAGGTTCTTTAGGGCTTTTCCATCAGCATTCCTTTCAGGAGGCCAAAATGACACATCAGATAGACTTCCATCATATATAGCAATCAAACTTGGTACCTGAATGTATATAAAGAGTCAACGTAGCCATAAAATGTTGGGGTCATGAGCCCAAAGGTCAAGGTCACCGGACTCAATATAAATGCGAAAATGGCTTGTAATGGCAAAATCTCAAGAACTAAATGTCAGATTTCAATCAAACTTGGTACCTGAATGTTTCTTAGGGAGCCAATTTAGCCAACAAAGCTTGGGGTCATATTATGGTAAAGGTCACAGGATTCAAAATATTTGAAAATTAGTTTTAAAAAATAATTCAGTGCATGTTAATTTGGGCTTGATATTTAAATCGCGAGATAGCGGAGGCATATTTTTCGACTACGCGCAGTCGAAGATCCATCTAGTTGCAAGTTCGTTTAACTCACCATATGTGTATACTTGTAATGGTATGAAAGGAAATCGTATGTTGGTAGATTACTTATATAAAACAAAAGAAAATTAAGGGAAAAAATGAAACAATATAACACTTTCGTGTATTTTTGACAAATGGGAAGTTTTTGATGTATTAGCTAAGAAAATAATTGCCGTGTAATAAATTACTCTGAAATTATAGTAGACCTATACATCATTGACGTTGAGATAATATTATGTATGAATTGAAGTGCCATATATTACGCACTCTATGGTTTATGACTTTTGAAGATTAGATTTAGACAGTAAATTATTAACAAAAATTTCGTATAGGGCCCCATGTGTCGCTCTACTACGGAATTTGTGTTAATAATTCACTGTCTAATAATTTGTAGCTTCAAAATCATGGTATTTGTTATGTTATGTTTTGATGTATTGATTTGTTTCTAGTATAGACGTATCCATGTTCCATTGGCGGTGATTATATGTTTTGTGTATCCTTTATGTAAAGGTATGACCCGAGTCTCTTCTATTGTTTGTTTTCCTTTGTTGACATTTATATCATATTCAATAAAAGTCGGATGTTTTATAAAAGCATTATGTACCATAACTATTATTATACTTATTATATTATTATATATATTATACGTGAATGAATCAAAGGCAAGATGAAGGGCTGTGTTGGTCTACTATCATTAAAGGGATTGTTCAGTTTTGGTGTAGAGGGCACTTTTAGAAATATTTTGTTTGTGTGAGGTAATGAAAAACCGAGTGTTAAATTCGGAAGACCACACAATTTCAATGACAGAATCAACTTTATTTTATCAAAACCGGTTCAGAAACAGCTCAAATCATATCCACGAGTATATTAGATTGGAATAAATGTGGGGGGCCAACTGTTATATGGACCAACATTTCTTGGTGAAATGGGGGAGGAGTAGGCTACAGTACTAAGGTTATAACATGTACCAGTAGTAGTACTGTACACTGAACTAAAGCCCCCACACTCACATTTTTCTTCACTGGCCATTCAGGCAAGTCAAATCATACAATGTTCAATTTGACTTGCCCGAACAGAAACAATTCACTTGCAGGCCCTCTACTTCTTGATGAGATTTTACATGTAAAGAAAAACATTTTTCCATAAGTTAATCCAAATATCCTTCATGATCATAATATGTTGCATGCATGCATGTTATGAAATATGAATGAACCAAACCATGTTGATTTGTGGTGTGTGTTTGTGTTTTATGTTGAAATTTTGATTGATTTCAATAAAATTGACTGGTCAAATTTTAAAAATTGCATTCACAATTGGTTGTCTTTCTACAGTTCTCTAGTGTAAGGTTATGTTGCGATGACCATCAGTTGTTGACATGAACGAATTACAGTCAAACCTGTCTATAGTAGCCTACCTGCCTATAGCCACTATCGTGTTACAGAACCTGGTTATAGAGGTACTGTGGCCTCTTTTCAAGTTTCCCTTTGGTGGTCACTTTACACAGGTTTGACTGTATATTGCGCATGATTCGTTATTTGTTATCCCTTATTATGGAGTGATTTTACCAGATTTGTTGTCAATCATCATTTCACATTTTTAAGCATAAGCCTGCATTTTTCCACTCTTTTCATGAAGGTCTCTGATTAAAAACTCAGAAAAAAAAACTTTCAAGATAAAATATTTGTTTATTTGTTTGGAATAAGTATATATTTCATAGTTTAACATGAAAACAAAGCGAGAAATTTGTATTTACCTTACATTAAGAAACCCTTTTGGGTAAAGAAAATATGAAATACATGAACAAAACGTCTTTGACTCTATGAAATACATTTATACATTTTTCTACATGCAATCAATATACATGTATAGGTCTAGGCACATTGCAATAAAAATTACTTATTTAGCATGCTTAATCATGAATGTACATAGAATTACATTTCCCTAATAGTATCGTAATATGCCTGTTCCTTGCCTAGTATTTCATTTCATTTTTTTCATTTCATTTATTCAACCATAAACATGATAAAAAACAATACAACAAATTGCAACATTAAGACATAATACGTAATGATTGTTCTATGGTTCGGACCATTAAGAAAGCAAGGCTTGTGGAGAAATGGCCCTTAAATATACATATAAAATAAAGCATACAAAATATAACTCATACAGATATCGCAGATACACACGCACACACACACGCACACACACACACACACACAAAACCCTATTTGAACATTTGCATAAAAATGCACACCTAAATATATAAAAATGAATAATCAATATAGTACATAAAATGATACATGTATGTATAAATTTAGTATGTTACAAAGGAAAAACGAGAAGATACTACAAACTCCTTTCATAAATGCGGCATGGATTTCAAAAGGTACGTACGGCATTGTTTTTTTAATTTGGTGATTGTTGTGCTGGATTTGATAGAGTCTTCTAGCATATTCCACTCTTTTACACCAGTATAACTTATAGAATTCAATGAGGAAGTTAATCGAAATTTTGGTTGGTGAAAATGGTGACTTTGCCGTGTATTATATGAATGAAGTTCTGAGTTCGCAAAAAACATATTACAATATTTTGCTGGTAATAATCTAAAGTGTACACAATACATAAATATTAAAGTATTAAAAGCAATCAATTCATATATTGGTAAAATATTCAACTGTCTAAAGAGAGGTGTGCTAGGGCAACGCCAAGAAGATTTTGATATAGTTCTTACTGCTTTCTTTTGTATAGTGTATATTTTAGTAAGATGGCTTTTGTATGTATTACCCCATATGTAATTACAATAATTTAAATGTGGCACAACAATACTATTATATAACATATATAAAACATTACAAGGCAAAGTGAATTTAAGTTTTGTGAGTATGCCAACACTTCTCGCAAGAGATTTATAAATTGAGGAAATATGATCACTCCAGTCTAAATATTCATTAATTAAAACACCAAGGAACTTAACATTTTGTAATCGAGATATAATAACATTATCAATATTTAATGGTGGCAAATTTGTGGGTAATCTCCTGTTTTTTTTAAACATGGAGACCAGATATTAATTAACTCTTTTTTTTTAAATTGTCAATACATTAGTTATTGCTATGTTGAGCTAGCATCTGGTAAGCTTTTTAAGGTTGCCACGATAAATATTGTTGATAGAATATATATGCACAACAATTTGAAGTGATCCATTAACTTTGTCAAAATCATCAAAAATCACTTGGAGCCTCCACACTTCCATTGTACCTTGTAATTTGGCTTATGTTAAAGGATGAATGAAATGGGTAATATTTTTTTCAAATGTCTCCCTAATTATGGCGATATTTAAGACTAAATTAAAAAAACCGTTCCGGAACGCTTTTCGATTTTAGTCAAAATTATCTGAATTCAGATACTTCGCGTCACCGATCGGGGATCAAATCTGACATCAACTTTCAAATTGTTCACTTGGTAAAAATTGTTCCTTTTCTGAGAAAATTTCACATATCATTCAGAAGAATCTTACAATGACATTAGTATATGATCAAAGTCTCAAGTATCACTTTTGGAAAAAATCTCATGAAGTTTGAATAAAAGATCTCTTTATTTAAATATGTTTGTTCTTTTCAATACAATCAGATTGTATCTATTGAATCTATATAAATACAATGCTAAATTTGAATTTTTCTTCCTTATGAACCAATCGGTCAAGTAAAATCAAGATTTAAACATACTTCAGAGCCCCAAACCTGAATCTAGTTGCCCCAAAGTCTGCCCAAACAAAGAAAAACAAGAATAGGTCTGTAATGTTTTGTCGTCCATTTGGGCAAGTAAAAGTAATGAAATTTTGGCGGCCAAAAGCTTATTTTTAGTGGTCCCAAGCCAGTGCATATTCCAAGCATATTCCAGTGCATAACATCTCACATTTTATTCTTCTTAAAACTTACATACATACATAATGATTCGAAGAAAACATTTATTATTGCATAACATATATAGATGTATTTCAAAAACGTCAGAATATATGAAGGACATGTATGATTCTCAATTATGGAAGACAATTAGAAACATCCATATACCAAATATCCATGCCCTTCATATTCTTTTATTTTGTAGATGTAAACACAAAGGACGAAGAAATTTCAATTCACATACCGTCTTCCCCAGCATGCGTACTTGTAGCTAGCCGATTGAATTTGTGTGATGCATGGTTTGCGTATGGTTTGCACATAATGTGCGCATGAATTGAATACTCAATTTCAGAGCAGTTTTTGTCCGACTTTTTACATTCACAGATTAGTAATGATATTCAGACGGTCCGTGATAAAAGCGTATATTTAATTTGTCTGTGTGTGGGGCGTTTCCCAATACTGCTATTTGGCTTTAAAGGGTACCACCACCCAAAAATAATATTCTTATTAAAGAAAGGTAACATCTTTAGTATTCCATTCCATCAACAAGTTCACAAAAATATGTTTCCAGAAAAAAAAAAAAAAATTGGAAACGCATCACCATTCTAAAGCATGCGTTCATGCGGTCTGAATTGAGTAGACTGCGATGCGTGCGGTGAATTGCAATGTGTGCAGAGCGAACGAATCGCCCGGGAATCTATTGTCTACAAACGTACGCGTGAATAGCATTGGCGCACTCGCAAATGGTTGGCCCGTATGGAACCAGGAAATAGCAGTGGTTCCGTAAGTGGTGGAAATTAATTGCTTTGTTTATGAATTACACAACCCTTTGCAAAATGTTGGGTATATATTTGATATCACAAAACGGTACCAAAACATATAATAATGTGTTGTTCTTTGCCTGGTGGTCCCCTTTAACAAACATTTACTTATGTCTAAATTAAGCAACATGTCGAGTGTAGTGTTTAAGGGCTAAGCTTTTCCTAAAAAGAAAAACAAAATTGCATCCAAATCGAGTCAAATTTAACTCTGTAATTATAGCCGAGAATGGGAGTAAATTATCGCCAGTGGTAAATGAATAGTACTACATGTAAAAGTGGAATCAAGCAACAACAAAACAGAATACAGAATCAAATCAGGGAGCATTGTGAATTTGTGATCATTGTTTTTTTTCTCACAAGGTCTTATCCCCAAAAGATTGGGTTTTCTCAGACCTTCATAAGACTGGGGTGGGGCTCAAAGGGCCCCTCTGACACCTTGGCTATTATGTGACCAATCGGGACCAAATTTGGCATGCACATAATTTTAATGCACAGTAATGCACATTTTTGTTACATTTTTCTCTGCATACATATATAATTAGGAATAATATTTTCATACTCGTGATTTGAACAAGGTATTGACATTTCAATTTTTGTACAGACACAAAAAAGAATAATCAATTTCAAATTAAGGCACTAATTTTAAAGGTGTACTTCCAAATGCTGTTCATGTAATATTGCATAAAATGTAATATCTGAATTGTGTTATATGACATACATGTACATGAACATGTACGCATCAGGCACTTTTTTTCTCAAAGGCAATTTTTTGTGGCTCAACGGCCACAATAAGGCACTTATTTACTTCATAACTTGTCAATTTACAAATATTTGAAGGCACAATGAACATTAATTAAATATCTCTCTTCTCAATACACATTCTTAAACCTTTATAAATTCTAATATATTTTCTATTTATATGAAATATAGAAATATATGAGCTTCAAAATTAATCTCAATAGATTATATTGACACCTATATCCTTTTCATAGTAGTTCTATTGGTGTCACCCCGATGAAAATACCAATCAAATTTGCCTTGTAAACAAAGGTGAAACCGACGCTTGCCCACGTTCGCCATTCACGGAGAAGAAGAAGAAGTGAAGAATTATTGCGCAATTGCTTGCTAGCTGGGTGCTAGAGTGACCGGAACAAAATAATGTCCTTTGACCATTTTCATCAGTGTTTATCTCCCGAACCCATTCAAACACAGCGTTTCATCGGAGTCACACTGATAGAAAAAGAATTTCTCTTACTTTGGAGATCCTTACTGTCCCAGACCACATCTTACGCCAAATGACTGAACAATTGTCTTCTTTCTTATCACTCGAGGAATTGAAGATTATCTCCTCATCAGTAACTAGCTATCTTCGAAAGACGGTGAAGAAGGAGTATAACAGGAAAATAGAAAAAGATCCTTGCTGCCCCATGCTGCGGTAAATGTAGATCTTGAAGCGCGAGGAGTCACATGATGGAACACTTGTCTTCTTTCATGTCACTCACAGAAGAATTTTAGATTATATCCTTATTATTAGTTGGCTATCTTTGACAAATGGCAGCGAGAGAGTTTAGCAGGGGTATACAAAGTGATCCTTACGGTCCTAAGCTGCGGTAAATTAATATCTTGAGGCACAAGTAGTCACATGACTAAACACTTAGTCTTCTTTCTTATCACGCGATGAATTTAAGATTATCTCCTCATTATAAGATGTCTATCTTCGACAGATGGTGGCGAGAGAGTTTAGCAGGGGTATACAAAGTGAACTTTACGGTCCTAAGCTAAGCTGCGGTAAATGTAGATCCTGAGGCACAAGAAGTCTCATGACTAAACACTCGTCTTCTTTCTTATCGCGCGATGAATTGAAGATTATCTCCTCATTATTAGATAGCTATCTTCGACAGACGGTGGTGTAAGAAGGAGTTTAGCAAGGGGATATACAATGTGATCCTTATACTCCCTTGCTGATGACCCCAATGTAGATCTTGAGGCTAGGGGGGTCACATGACTGAACACTTGTCTTCTTTCTTATCGCTCGATGAAGATTGGGAAGATTGGGAAGATGGGCTTCGCGTCATGGATGAGCTGGCTTCCTGGGAAGGTGATGTTGGGTCGGCGGCACCATGGGTGAGCAGTTTTTGGTCGTGCTTGCTCTCTTTCAGACCGTACTTCTCTCTCATCTTCTCACGGGTGGCGGCTCTCTCAGCTTGTCTCTTAGCGTGCCCCTCCTTCCTCTTGGATCTGTTGAAGCAAGAAACAGTGTTCATAATAAAAAATGTTACATAAAGATACATTAGCTTTACTTGGCACTTAATTAAATTAGCAAATAGAAAAGACAAAAAGGGGGGAAAACTACTGATCAAAATATGTTTTATGTTATGCACTACATCCTGGTTTCTAATTTTTTACATTACCCTATAAGAATGTATTTTTCTTAAATAAGAAATTTAATAAATTTATTAGGCTTGATGAAAATACATCTTTCTCAAAAACTGGCCAAAGTCTCCCCGGTTTACGGTATTTGAAATTTGTTATGAGTTATGACTTATGACTAATTTAAGAGAGGTCTCTTATGATTTTTCTGAGGTTCTTTAGGGCTTTTCCTTCAGCATTCCTTTCAGGAGGCCAAAATGACACATTAGATAGACTTCCATCATAATAGGCTTTGTGCGCTGTATGGTACTGTGTCCTATTACCGGATACTTTTAGTTTGATGGAACAAAACAAACATTAGATGCATAAAATCAAAGTGGAAATTATACGAGAAGCTGCATGAACTCATAAAGAAAACATTTGTTGTAAAATTTCTTCAAGAATTTACCAAATTTTCTCCAAATCAACTTTCTTGTAAACCCTTCCAAAAAAGAAACCTCTTCCTGACGCAAAATTTTGTGTTGTATTACCGAACGGAATGTTTTGCATGGGATGTCATTGAAATGCGCGCTGTCACAGGTGCGCGGCAAAACGCGCGTAAAACGCCTCAGGGCGCTTATTTTCTTCGGGAAATGATGGAAAATTTTTGCTGAACATCAATTTATTATCCTCCGTTAATGCCGACTATCAAATTCAACTTTCAAAATTTGAACGTTTTTCCTATGTGAATTTGCATGTCCCGAAATGCAACCCGTTCGGTAATACAACCCCCTGCTATCTATCTACATGTATCTTAATTGGATGGTGGCCAATACAAGATTTTCTAGTGGCCAAATTAAATTTCTGGTGGCCATTGGCACTCAGGCCACTGCTAAGAAGGGCATGCCTAGCTCTTTTAAGGCATTTCAAAGGCCCGTATTAATTGTGCTGAGCTTCCTTTAATTTATTTTCCACCTGAACTACTCGGTTAACTTTGCTACCTTTCTTCTTCCATCTTGGCATCCTCTTCTGCCCATTTCCCTGGATCGTAGTTGGCTCCCTTCTGCGAGTCCTCCTCCTCATCTTTAAGGCCAAAGTCATCTTTCAATTTGTTGACTTGCTGAGAGAACATTGCCTTGCCCACCATATCCATCTTGGCTCGCTGTTGTCAGGGTCTTTGTTCAGAAACTACCTACACAGGGAGACATTTGGCAAACATGCATAAAGGTTCATAAAATGTCATTTTTAAAACAAATATAGCTCACTTTAATTTGGAAAAATCATTTTCTCAATCGCTGACTTGCTGAGAGACTAAATTGCCTTGCCCACCATATCCATATTGGCCCGCTGTTGTAAGGGTCTCCATCCAGAAACTATCTGGTGTAGATTATGAATTTTATATATTATTCAAACTCATTCCGCCGCTAATACGCAAGTTTTGTAAGTAGAATTTAACAGTCGGCATTAACGGAGGATAATAAATGGATGTTCAGCAAACATTTTCCATCATTTCCCAAAGAAAATAAGCGTCCCGAGGCGTTTTACGCGCGTTTTGCCACCTGTGGCAGCGCGCATGTCAATGACATTCCCATGCAAAACATTCACGTTCGGTAATACAACACAAAATTTTGCGTCTTGAAGAGGGTTCTTTTTTGGAACTTGGAAGGGTTTACAAGAAAGTTGATTTGGAGAAAGATTGGTAAATTCTTGAAGATATTTTACATCAAATGTGTTCTTTTTGAGTTTATGCAGCTGCTCGTATAATTTCCACTTTGATTAGTTTGCATCTAATGTTTGTTTTGTGCCGTCAAACTATTGGTATGCGGTAATAGGACACAGTATTATATTAGGGCTGGTCCTGGATCATGATTGTGCTCTCGGCCACTGGTGTACACTCTACAGCATTTTTCGGGGGTGATTGGATGCAGGCTTAAGCAAATTATATTAATGTATATTACAAGCAGAAATGAATTCAACCAGTACATGTAAATTGTAACTCTAATATACTGGTACTGGCTATGTGAATTTGCATGTCCGGTAATACGACACATTCGGTGATACTTCACCTCGCTATACCACTGATCTCTAGATATGCTTGTGTAACCCTTTACGGTTGAAATTTGAGTAAGGGCGGTATTCATGCTCTGCGACGTTCTGTTGACGTTGATTTGTATGTAATTTATTTCTAGTTTTTCTTGTAAATCTGAAATCT
The DNA here is from genome assembly GCA_037951105.1 of Echinarachnius parma. Taxonomy (NCBI): domain Eukaryota; kingdom Metazoa; phylum Echinodermata; class Echinoidea; order Clypeasteroida; family Echinarachniidae; genus Echinarachnius; species Echinarachnius parma. The sequence goes on from JBAMJV010005393.1 coordinate 70,119, forward strand.
GATCATTTTGGCGCTAGATAATACTGTTTTGAAAGCTAATTTCTCACTTGTGCACGATGATCATGTAACTGAGGTTTATCACTTTTAAAAAGGAGATGATGAAGTTGATATTAGATGCACATTCCTCTTCCAGTTCTGAAAAATAAAACAAATTATTCTAATTACTAGTCTTAGGACTTGGAAAGATAGTCGTAAACACATCTACGAAGTATATGGTCCACTTAGGTGGACCATTTACACGCAATATATTATATGGTAATACACGGGAGATTACCATACTGCCTATTCATACACTGTACCGTTCATCAGTTGAACGTTGTGTGTTAGGATGCATCGGTAATGAAAACAGACGGGAAATAATAGTTTTTTTTCTACATTTTGCAATCTTCAAAACAACAAAGTCGGTAATTATTATCAAAGTATATGACTTAGGGATCACATAAACAAAAGTTTTTTTGCATTTGCTGGTAAATTTAGGGAGAAATCGGCCGACAAAAATTGTTTATGTTTTGGATAGTGCAGCAGGCGGAAGAGATTGATCTCCACACAATGCTACTGTAATGTACCTATGTGTGGTCGTAAACGTCTTCATGAATCAATTTTGGTAGGTGATCCGTTGGCGTTTACTGGTTGAGCTACGGTATTTCTCACCAATTTTTTAGAAGGAAGTCCTCATCACATTCCCCTCAAGTTTCATTCACAGGACGTCGCCCTAGCCCTTGACTCACAACTCAGCTTCAAATAAAGGCACTAAAAGTAAAACAGCACACAGCTCTACTCGATCCGATCCTACGGTGGTCGCTGGCTAATTGTCGTGTTACCGGTACGGTGTCGTCCAAGCCGCCGCGCCGGGCGCAGCCGCTCAGGTTCCAGTCGAGCCCTGTTGGTAAAAAAATACGGTATCTGCGGTGTTTACGTTTAATACTACATGTATTTCGACATTTAACGTACGGTAGAGGGCAGCAAACAACTTACGCTCTACTGCCTCGATCGAATCTGCTGTTCACAGACATAATACAACAAGCGCAAGCTTATTTAGATTCAGATTTCACCATTTTCACTTCTCCAGAAAAAGTTTGGAGAACGTTGTATTGGAGCGACGCCGATGTTCATCATATTTAATTTTACATAATGTATGAACATTTTATGAAATTCTATTCTATTTTCAAGTTGGGGAGATTTTTACTATTTTTAATCAAATTAATTAGCATCATCATATAAATACAAAATCAAGAGAAAATACACTGATCAAGGTATACTTCACACATTTTGAATTTTCAGCAGGTCCATAGTATACAATTGCAGTTATCTCTATTTGGTATTGAAAAATGTCTATCATGTTTTCAGAGGACACAGTCTACATAATTTAAATATTAATATGTTATCGACTCTGACAATATCAGGTTCTTGTCAACAAAAATCCAAATTTAGATTTGTATACAAATTGACGGAACACATCACTAGATTTCATTTGATACAGTATTGAAAATATTTGGTATAATTATGGCCACTTCAATTATTGCTCCCATATAATAATAAGTTTATATAATATTTTTTCACTTTAAAAGCCAATTTCTGCATAATACGGGTGGCCAAAATGTATGAACCGTTTGAAATTGATATTCTATTCTATTTTTTAAAGCTGGGGAGATTTTTACTATTTTTAATCAAATTAGCATCATCATATAAATACAAAATCAAGAGAAAATACACTGATCACGTATACTTCACACATTTTGAATTTTCAGCAGGTCCATAGTATACAATTGCAGTTATCTCTATTTGGTATTGAAAAATGTCTATCATTTCTTGCATGGAACCCCTACAAGTAGTGAAAAGAATCACTATTAACCCCTTTCGCCTACATAAACCGGGTGGGTCCTGGATAAATGTATCTTTGACCGGAAGTTGCAAAATCTAGTAGGGGAGAGGTTGAACTAAAGCAATCATTACCTATTAATTACAGTACTAATTGTATTAGAGCCTATTATAATTAAACATTATTGATTGCTTAAGTAAAAACATCTCCCCTACTAGATTTTGCAATTCTGGCCATTCATTTATTGGTCAGGTCAGAATATCGTCAAAATAAATTCCAAATACATGTACATTGTACCATATAGGCCTGCTCACATAAATAAAAGGGATTAATCTCAAGTCATTTTATTTGTACTTGACATGATCTGTGTCATATGACATTCAAAGCATGAAATCCCTTCAGAGGATTATAATGGATTAGTCATTAGGAGATCTCCATTTGTTATCGTCTTTTGCTTGATGTGTGTCAAATTGCACTCAAAGCATGAATACAATTTAGACTTAGAGGATTAAAATGGATTAGGAAGCTTGATTCATTATCTTTGTACTTGATATTTATGTAAAATGACAACATAATTTTATGAATAACATTCAGGGGATTAAAATTGATTTGGGAATTAGCTGCTATAATTGTTATCGTTTTGTACTTTTCATCCGTGTCAAATGATTCACTGTTATTTATGTACTAGCTGAGATAAATTTGTGTCAAATTACATGAATAACATTCATAGGATTAAAGTGGATTAAGAAATCTCCATTTAATTGTGATGTTTGTGCTCGACATCTGCGTCAAATGGCACTCAAGACACTCCTTAACTGAAGGCCCGGTCAGATGTCACTGGATAGCGTGGACGGACGCCCGACGGAGAGCAAAATATCCAATTAGTTTATCTCCGTTCGTATGTGTTGCTTTTCAGCCGATGAACGTCGTTTTATCCGGCGGAATGTTTTGTACATGAAGCAATGGAGACGACTGTCACCTCGGGATAAATTGATTTCGAAAATGTCTATCCGTCGGGCATCTGTTGGTGCCGTCCGGTGATATGTGGCCGGGCCTTTTGTATCATATCTCCTTCCCCAATTCCAATAAATGTGTTGTGGTTAGAAATAACTTTTTACTCTGTGTTTCTGCAAATGTACCTGACAACATACAAATTAAATTATCCACTCAAGGTATCTTTTCTTCTTAATTGTGTGTGGATATTTCTCGTATCACAACATAAAACCAAACAACCACAATAATAACAAAAAAGAACAAGATATTCTTTTTCAACATAGTGAATTCTTTTATTATAAAATAACCGTACAAAATAAAATGAAACAAAATCAGTCTGCCTGACTTGGTGGAATGGACAATAATACTAAAGAATACGTATCAATAATAGTACCAATGGTTTGTTTTGGTTTGATTTCAGAATAACAAAATATGCAAAAAACATGTTTTCAGAGGACACAGTCTACATAATATAAATATTATTATGTTATCGACTCTTGACGATATCAGGTTCTTGTCGACAAAAATCCAAATTTAGATTTGTATACCAATTGACGGAACACATCAATAAATTTAATTTGATACAATATTGAATATATTTGGTATAATTAAGGTCACTTCAATTATTGCTCCCATATAATAATGAATACATCATATTTTTTCACTTTAAAAGCTAATTTCTGCAAAATACGAGTTGCCATCAAGAGCTTGGATTTGCCAGAGCCGGGCACATATTAAATCATCTAATTTGTACATTCTCAGCACTTTATTTAGAGCCCTACAAAGGCTATTTAGAGTCATCAATTTTTGAGGAAATTTTTTGCTTTTGTGTGTGTGTGTGTGTGTGTGTGTGTGTGGGGGGGGGGGAGGGGAAGGGAGTGGGGAGGGGAAGGGAGTGGGGAGGGGGGGGAGGAATTGGGACCCGGTAGGAGGAGAAGGCCTTTACATGAAGGATCTCCTCAATACCCATGAGCCGCTTGGAAGGAATGCTCCCCAGTGGAGATGGTGCACATAATGTTTGCTTGTTGGGACTGTATCCTATGACCTGGGTAATAATAGTGTAAAGCGCTCAGAGATGATATCATATCATATGAAGGACTATATTATTATTATCGTCTCATTACTCCTGATGAAAAGAATTCCTGCACATCGATGGCCATGCTACATTTTCTAAACAGGTTCTAAACAGGTTTTGGCGTATCTATGGAGGGGTACTAGGAAAGGGGCTTGTGCCCCCACCACCCCCCACCCCCCCCCCCCCAAATAATTAGGAACAAAAATAAAAAACATAAGGGGAACATTAAAAAATGAACAAAGTTATACATAACGTGTGTCTGTCCCCCCACCCCCCCCCCCCCCCCCCCCCCCCGGCAGTCGGACCATGCTATGCCACTGGACTGATTGGTTTCAAGAACATTGTAAACAAAGTCAAACAAAGCTAGGGGAGCCAGATAGAGTACAACAAAAGATGATTTGAACAAACTTTGGTTCAAAACTTTCGTCCTTTTGGCATTGCCTCCATAAGGTACATACATGTAGGTGGTAAGGTAGGGGGTTGTTCGCCGAGTGGTTTACCTCACTGTTGCATGCTGGGTAGCTGTTAAGAGGAGCTGGCATTGCATGGCAATGATTATCACAGCAAATGATCAGTCACTTCCCAGTAGTCTATTTGGAATTGTTCTGATAACTGTGCTGTTGTTACCATCATAAAGGAAGGTAGAGGATTGGTTGCCCAATGCTTTAGCTCACTCACTGGGACATGCTGGGTAGGTGTTTAGAGCTTCCAGGAGTTGACAGTGCATGACAAGGATTACCATAGCAATCGATCAGTCACTTCCCAGTCATTTTTGGGGAAGTGTTCTGATATCATTGCTGTTGTTACCATCATCAAGAAGGAAGAGGATTGGTTGCCCAGTGCTTTAGCTCGCTGGGGCATGCTGGGTAGGTGTTCAGAGCTTCGAGGAGCTGACAGTACATGACAAGGATCGTCATAGCAATAGATCAACCACTTCTCAGTAGTCTATTTGGAATTGTTCTGATAACATTGCTAATTGCTCATGTTACCATCATCAAGAAGGTAGAGGATTGGTTGCCCAGTGCTTTAGCTCGCTGGGGCATGCTGGGTAGGTGTTCAGAGCTTCCAGGAGCTGACATTGCATGACAAGGATCGTCATAGCCCGGTACTCCTTCTGTGTACGTCCCGATGACGCAGAGCTGTTGTCCGCTGGCTTCACAAGCTCCAGCGCAACCAGATGCTCAAATGCCTGTTAGGATGAGAAGAAACATGATGGTAATATGTCAACCAATTTTTAGAGATGTTGTAATTACAAGCTATTTTTGCACATATAATGAGCCCTGTGGCCTTATGACCTCAAATTCTAATCAGTTCATCGGCTCCTCAAGATACATACATGTACCAAGTTTGATAGTTATCTGTCAATCGATTCTTGAGATAACATGATCACAAGCTATCTTTGCATGTAAGCTTTGACCTTTGACCTCATGACCTCCAAATTTGATTAGTTCTTTGGCTCCTCAAGATACATACATGAACCAAGTTTGATGGTTGTCCGCCCCTAAAACTCTGACCACTTCATTGTGGAGGCCTAAAAAAGTGATTATTAAATTTCAAACAACTACAATAATTATGTGTGGGGCTAACAAAATTCACATCCTTATCTGACATGCCACAACAACTGAATCATGCACATAACAAAAATGTACCTTTAAAACAACTGCCTTGTCAAACTGCTGCACTGTGTGGGCTCTCTTCTGGATAAACTTCTGATATTCTGAAGACAAAAAAAAAAAGATTAAAATAAATGAAACATTTGATAGACCATTAGACCGGCATTTTTATTTGTTGAACAACTGAAAGTGAAAACTCGGAATGCTGCTTTCTTTCATGGTCATGATTGTAATTACATTCATACAAATGATTCATGCACATTTCATTATTCATTTTAAATCCAATGCAAAAACTTTGAAAGTTTTTGTTTCGTTTTAGGCAACCAATATTTGTTTCTTGCAAACAAAATATGATAAGTTCCTATCCTTCTTGGCTGACCAGGGCCCCGTTGCAGCAATCGATGGTAAAGTTGCAATTACTTGCAAGTCAGAAAATATGCATGTATGAACCAATCAGATTTGCACATTTAATCACATGATCTGACTTGCAATTAATTGCAACTTTACAATCGATTGCATCTCTTTCTGCAATGCCAATGGGGCCCAGGCCACATAAACAACTAGATGGATCTTCGATTGCGCGCAATCAAAAATTATGCCTCCGCTAGCACGCGATTTTAATATCAAGCCCAAATTAACATGCACTGATTTAATTTGTTTAAATATTTTTCATATATTTTGAGTCCTGTGACCTTGACCATATGACCCGAATCTTTGATGGCGCCTAAAAAACATTCAGGTACCAAGTTTGATTGAAATCTGACATTTAGTTCTTGAGATTTTGGCATTACAAGCGTTTTTGCATGTATAATGAGTCGCGTGACCTTGACCTCAACCTCATGACCCCAACATTTTATGGCTACGGTGACTCTTTTACTTTATGATACATTCAGGTACCCAGTTTGATTGAAATCTGACATTCAGTTCTTGAAATTTTGCCATTACAAGCCATTTTCACATATTGAGTCCTGTGACCTTGACCTTTGACCTCATGACCCCCAAATCTAATCAGATCAGTGGCATCCCGATATGTACACTCATACCAAGTTTGAAATTGATCCGTCAACCGGTTCTTGAGATATCGCAAGAACGAGGCATTTTTGCACATACATTGAGTCCTGTGACCTTGACCTTTGACCTCATGAACCCCAAAATCTAATCAGATCATTGCCACCCTAATATCTACACTAATACCAAGTTTGAATTTGATCCGTCAACCAGTTCTTGAGATATCGCGAGAACGAGGCATTTTTGCATATATATTGAGTCCTGTGACCTTGACCTTTGACCTCATGACCCCTAAAATCTAATCAGATCATTGTCACCCCAATATGTACACTCATACCAAGTTTGAAATTGATCCGTCAACTGGTTCTTGAGATATCGCGAGAACGAAAACGGGACGGACGGACGGTCGGACGGACGGACGGACGTACGTACGGACGGACGGACGGACAACCCGAAAACATAATGCCTCCGGCCACTTCGCTGGCTGAGGCATAAAAAGGTAAAATTATAGCATTGGTTTACCATTATAGACCATCTCAAAGTTGAATGGATCCCCCTCGTACAGATCAGTCAAGTGACGCATGGCAATGATCAGACACAGCTCCAGCACCGACACTCCTACAGAGAAGAGAGAGAAAGTGAAAACAAAATACAGTCAAAACTGTCTTTAGGGGCCACCAGTCTATAGCAGCCAACCCTATTATCAAAAGCAACCACCTGCAAAAAAAAAAAAAATTGTTTTGGGCAACCAATGTTTGTTTCTTGCAGAAGAAGTGTCTATTTTTCTTGGCTGACCAATGGTTGATAATAATATGGGCAATTTACGCAATTTTTGGTCCGAAATTAACCCCCCCCCCCCCCCCCCCCCCCTCTGCGTACGTACTTTGTAGATGGCCCAGGTTTGACTGTATGACTTCATTCAACATTGCATTTAAAGGTAAACAAAGAGTCCTGGGGGGTGTTTCACAAAGATCCTACGTTGAACTTAACTCTAAGTTGGACTTAAAAAGTATGGAAAGCCGTTAGTTTCTTTGAACAAAATTGTAATGGTCCCTTTTAAAGGCATACAATTTTGTTTGAAATCATTAATATTTTTTCTATCATCAAGGATATTTTATGTTCCTCATGTAAAATTTATGAAAAGTCTAAAATACTTGCATTTTTGCTTTTTAATATATTTTATTCCAAGGCTACAAATGGCTTACCATACTTTTTAAGTCCAACTTAGAGTTAAGTTTAACTTAGGATCTTTGGGAAACACCCCCCTGGTTATTTATTTTATTTTTTCGAGTATTTTTAGTTTGTTTTAAGTCCACATGTAAGTCAGTACATTTTATAAGGACTTCTAAAGAAGAAATTGATTCCCTTCCATTTTTTTTTTCAATGTTGTTATATGTTCCAATTAAATAATCAAATCATTAAAAAAAATTTAAAATGCTGCATTCAAGGAGTTTTGAACACTGAAGTATTGTGGACATGGTGTGTCAAGATTGGTGGAGCGTGCACTGATCCACTACTGCTGCTCTCTACCCAGGTGTAATGGGGAAGCAGTACAAATGGAATGTGTATGCAACTGTATTCTGTTGAGTGTGCCTTATGGCTGCCAGAATTCCTTGCCCCCACTGGAGTAGAAAGTTCATGTCATTTGCGGATTAATTGTGAGTGTGTCCGATGACCGAGGTAATAATATATAATAATTGTTAAGTGCTAATGACAACAATCAATTATATTAGGTGCTATATAAAACGAGCATATTACAATTATAATTATGAAGACAAAAAAAGGGTTTTTACCATGAAGCATAGCCGACTTGGAGTCCAGGCTGTGTAGCTTTCGGCTCTCCAGCAGCTGGAGTCCATCAATGGTGGGATGATCTTTACTGATTCTTGAAATTGGCAACAACTGGTAAAGTAAAATGAAAACAAACAACCAAAAGAACAAATGGTTTTTCAAATAGGCAACAATTAGAAGTTAAGTGAAATACAAACATAGGGGCAAGTTATTTTTCAAATTTGGCAACAGAAGTGGTAAAGAATGAACTACCAACAACCAGATACCTCCAGATTGCTAGACTGGTGTTCTACCAACTGAGCTAGAAAGCCCTTTTGCTGGATGTGCATCCCTTAAACCCTTTACAATACTCGAGATGGTCAGAAGCATTTATAAACCCGACACAAACTTGTAGGATAAAAAAATTAATTCAGGGATATATGGGTGGGATCACCAAATTAATGCATCTGTTTTGTATGAATGACTTCAAACAGAGGGAAACTGAGCAGAAATATACACTATAAATGAAAATGAGCAATGAAAATAATTGTGTCAATGTTTAATACAAAATAATAACAATATGAACATTTATGTAGCGCAGCTACTACTCTACTCTGCTTTAAATGATTATTTTTACCCATGGTCATCAATTACAGTTCAAACCCACACAATGATATTGCGTACTTTCTCAACTCCCCATGGAGCATGCTAGCCATGCTGCCAATTATGCCACAAAGACTAACAAACCTGATCATGGTACCCATTTACACACCTGGGTAGAGAGCAGCAATAGTGGATATATTGTCTTGCTGAAGGAAAAATGGAGTGAATAGTGAACAGTCTACTAACAGCTCTCTTTGTTACTCACCATCAGTCTGTAGAGGCTTCTGATAGACTTGTCTAGTTCGTAAGTCCTCTGAAGGATGTCGCATATGGTCGAATCATCCGTTAGGTTCTGAAGGTTAAAATATGCATTTTTTTTTTTTTAAATGGGTAAAAAAGAAAATGGGTAGCACCTTTTTATAAAAACACATGTAGCTCAATATATTAGGGAATGATGTATGTTCTGAAATTGTTCTGTGTAGAATATCTAATCTACAATACAACATTTAATTTAATAATCTGAATTAATTCTTGGGTGTGGTTATGATGCATAATGCACACTCTATTCTATGTTGTTAACCTATATTTTAAAAGTAGATAAGAAGTTTGTGTAAAAATTAACATTCTGTACAAAATACCGAAGCTGTACACTAGTTCCACAACATGCAGAGATATCGCGCCATATCCTGAGTTTTTTCTCTGAAGTCTCACACAAGTTTTGAGACCAAATTCTTAAACTATCTCTTAATCTTGTAACTTTTGAATTTTGGCTTGCAAAAGGTGGACAGCATTTTTAATACCTCTACGTGCTGATTCCACTGCTTAGCAAAGCCTCTGTTGGCAAAGTCTGAGGGTAGCGTCAGAGTTTCCCTGAATACATCGCAGTACTGGTCAAAGGTCAGGGTGTTGAAGACGTGAATCTGTCGATGGGAGAAACGGGACTTTACCCGCTTTTCAAGCAACTCAACAACATCCTGTATTTTAAGAGAAATATAAACAAGAGCACAAAAGAGCATTGTTTTAATGTGCAGCGATATCTATGTGATCAATGTTTTTTTAACCAAGTCTATCAACTGCTTTGACTGACCAGTGGAGGATGCCATGTTTTGCACTGGTACCGCATGAAACTTCATCCGAGGTATCTGAGCGTGCACTAACGACTGCTTATGTAACCCCTGTTGTTGAATCTGCTGCTATGTCAGTAGTTACTTAACCTGCTTTTGATAGTGCAAGGTCAGATGACGTTTTATATGGTACAGTTGGAAAACATGGCAGCCTCCAGTGTCCAGTCAAAACAGATTGACTGGACAATGTGTTTTCAATAACATTGATTATTTCCATTATTAGCGATACCCGAGAGGAAATACGACTAGCAGTTACCAGAATTATGCACTTATCGGTAAAAGTAAGTGAAAATCCCAGCGTTCCGCTCCCTTTTGAATAACGGAAAATGACTTAATGAACAATAAGATGATGTCGAGTTTTTACCAGTCTGCACATGATGCCGATAACAGTGATAGGCGTTTGCGCTGACTGACAGACATCAAACAAGTTGTACAGCAGACACTGGTTCTTGTGGCGTGCGAACGGTTCAAACCCAGATTACATCCTAGCCCAATCATCATTTTCTTATCATAAAGTAGAGAATCAAAACATAGAAGAATGGGAAAAGAGATGAGTTTTTACCAGTCTACAAGTGATACCAATAACGGTGATAGGCGTTTGCGCTGACTGACAGACATCAAACAAGTTGTACAGCAGTGACTGGTTCTTGTGGCGTGCGAACGGTTCAAACCCAGATTACATCCTAGCCCAATCATCATTTTCTTATCATAAAGTAGAGAATCAAAACATAGAAGAATGGGAAAAGAGATGAGTTTTTACCAGTCTACAAGTGATACCAATAACGGTGATAGGCGTTTGCGCTGACTGACAGACATCAAACAAGTTGTACAGCAGTGACTGATTCTTGTGGTGTGTGCGAACGGTACAAACCCAGATTACATCCTAGCCCAATCATCATTTTCTTATCATAAAGTAGAGAATCTAACGCAGAAGAATGGGAAGAAGATGAGTTATTCACCAGTCTACAAGTGATGCCGATAACGGTGATAGGCGTTTGCGCTGACTGACAGACATCAAACAAGTTGTACAGCAGTGACTGGTTCTTGTGGTGTGCAAACAAATCAAACTCGTCCAGCATGAAGAGGATAGACTGGGCCCCCTTTGAATCTGTACATGGAAGAAGAAAAAATGAAGACGAAAACAATTTTATCCTCGAAAACATGTTAACAGTCTTATTATTGCGCAGGTTTGATATGTACCCAGATGACCAGGGGGTAATAATAATAATAGTGTCTGCCAACAGATGGGCATGCATTATAGTATACTGTTGTTAAATGGCGGTGGAGGGTATAGCACGGAATATTACATCCCGAGGGATTTTAAATGCTATTTTATTTCACAAAATAGCATTTGAAATCCCGAGGGTAGGAATATTCCGTGATTTTCCCGACAACAAATTTAACAACTGTTTTATCATCTGACTTGACTTGCAGGGGTGTAATATTGCCATGGTATATCCAAAAAATATAACACCGCAGCGGCATGTACTGTATTTACTAAGTCAGGTGATAATTATTATTATTATTTATTATTAACACTTTCATTGGTCATTGATAAAGACATTGGGAATTTAACCAGTGCTATATACACTACCCGGGTAGCAAATCTCAACTTGATAGGACACTAGAGCAGCGTAACTTTAAAGGTATCTAGTAACTTTGTTGACAAGTGCAAAAAGTGATGCGTGGTCAATAAAATGTGTATTGGTGTGATCTGATATGTCCAGAAAGTAATGTGTGAAAATTTCAAGTTAATTTGGCCGAGAAATGAGCGAAAATGCAAAGTGATATTCACTTATACTCATTGCACTTACTTTGCACACGGCTGAAAAGGTCCCGTAGATAATTTCATATCCGAACACTTCAATTGTAAATATCTTTTGAACGAAATGGAAATTTGAAAAACCGAAACCTGTCTCACGCTTTTATTGTTAATATAAATAAAACAAGGTACGAGGGAACCGCTAGAATTCCAATTGGATTTTGAGGATTTGGACAATGTTACTAAGTCCCTTTAAACAAAACATGTCTTCACATTTAATTAGATCTAAACATTACCAAATCATCTATTATGCCCTTTCTTGAGATATTAGGGAGGAAAAATGCTAATCTTTACATTCATAATCCCAATTAATATCTCATGAAATTAGTTCTTTAAAATGCCACCTGCACATAAAAATATGAAGTTGATTTTTAAATATTAGCTCACCTTTCTTCAGCGACTCCAAGAGAAAAGCAAGATTTTCAGCAAAGGACCCCTGTCAAGAAAAGGAAAATATAATACATTCCTTAATAAACAGTAGATGCAAAGTGGTGGCATAGCTATGGAGGGACGGACAACCTGAAAACAAAATTACCTCCGGTTATTTGTTGTGGGAGGCATACAAAAAGAAATGTAGAGGGTGCCCCCCCCCCCCCCCCCCCCCCCCCAAACAGTCGGACCAGGCTACGACACGCCACTGTGCTATTAAAGAACAAGCTCTTTGTGGTCTTATGTGTAGGTGTTATGTATATATCTGAATGCATGGATTTACACTATGGTAATTATAGCATCTAGAATGGAACAGGTGAATAATAATAATAATAATAATGTTCTAGATTTATATAGCGCCTAATATGAATGATAATCGTCTCTAAGTGCTTTGCAATGATATTATTACTCCCATCATCAGATGCATACTGCAATCGATCCAGCACACAAAGTGCACGTTTTGCACTACCTGGGGAGCATTCCAGCCTGGCAACCTTGTAGGTGCACACAATGCTAAGGAACTACGTTATATCCTTCCGGTTACCCATTTATATACCTGGGTCGAGAGCAGCAAATGTGGATATATAAATTTTCTTGCTGAAAAAAAAAAAGATTGGCATACACTGGGTTCGAACTTGGGACCTCACGATTGGAAGGCACACGCTCTACCAATCTTGCCACACCACATCCAATATTAATTGCACTTACAAAGACTTTGTCTTCTGCGACGTTCTCCAATTGAAGCTGTCTGGTGATTTCCTGTATGGCGATTCGGTCGTCAGTCTGTAGCAGGCCGTTCAGACGAACAATAAGCATGTTGCGCGACACGTTGCGATTCTTCTGCAGTTCTGCTAGGACATGTTTCAGAAGCTAAAATGTACAATAAAGAAACATGGTACATTTCAGGCAAACTTGTCTTTAAAAAAAATAAATTGTACAGTAGAAGCTCTGTATAGCAAACTCGGTTATAACGAGGTACATGACATAACAAGGTCATTTTACAGGTTTGGGATCTATTTATAATTTGCATTGTTTTTAAAGGGATTTGGTAACAAAATCCATAAAATTGAACTCTAGCGGTTCTCACACACATGGTTGTATATGCATTACAGACAAAAGCCATTTGAGAGGTCAACAAAGTTAATAGATCCTTTTAATCCGTGATACAGCAAGAAACCTGTTATAACAAGGTTAATTTATAGATAGGCTTATAAAGTTACCTGTTATAATGAGCCTTCACTGTACATGTTTGTTGCTTTCTCAACATACAATGTGGAAATGTTTGTGTGCTTAGAAGTCCGATATTTTATACACCCGAATGCAATTTCTCTTATAGGACCAATACTTAAGTATCTTTTCTTAACCCAATAAGGACTGGTCCCCAAAATACTTGGGCTGAGGTCTATGGAGAATATGTGATATACCAAAATCAAACCGTCTAAAATGGGTTAAAAGAGAACGCAGCATACCATGGACTTTCCACTGCCACGTGGTCCTATGACCAATGCAGAGTTACTCTCCCCATGCAACGCACACCTCTCTATGATGTCAAACAAGTGTCTGTGAGGGGATAAAATAAAAAAGAAATCATTATAATAATAATAACAATAATAATAATAATAATTTATTACATTTATATAGCGCTTAATACAATGTTTCTAAGCGCATTATTAATAATTTATTATTACCCTTGGTCATCAGGTACAGGTCAAACATGCACAATTATCTTGCGCAACGTCTCAACTCCCTGGGGAGCATACTAGCCCAGCTGCCCAATGGGCGCTGAAGGCTAATTAACACCCGACCATAATAATAACTCCATATATAGATCTAAACAATACAACGTTATGGCCTATGTTTCTTTATTTTCATATTCATTTCATTTGCTTGTTTCTTAGAATTAATTAAAGGCATATATGCGTGGGTTATAAAGAGTAGTCAGCAAATTCCAACTCGACTCCACCGTAATCTCTCGAGGTAAACTCACGATTTGTGTTGGATCGATCGAAGAGAGGTGCTTCGAAATATCTGAACAAAGGCCTTCTTATGAAATTGCATGCAGCAAACAAATTTCTCACGCTGTCACCTAGGCATCAAACGGCGGCACTTTGAAGTCGGTTGCGGTTAAGCGTGTTACGTGATATTTTCGCTCGTAAACATCTCTGATGGATCTCTATTCGACTAGTACAAACATTCCGAACGCGACTATTTTTTATGAATTTTTGACTCGGGTATTCGGAAGCGGGACAGTTTGCGATCGCTACTTATAACTGAGCCAATGGGGATAACGTACCGTTCGTAAAAGTGCGCAAGATGGATCCACGCGTCTATTAACCCACGCATATATGCCTTTAACTGAAGGTGTTGCGGCAAGACATTTAATCTGCATTGCTGCTCTTTACCCAATAGTATAATTGGGTACCGTGATTGGGTGTTAATGAGCCTTGTGCCCTTGACAGCATATATGCTCCCCGTGGAGTTGAGAAAATATGTAATATCATTGTGCCAGTTTCAACTGTACCTGATGACCATTGGTAATAATAGCGGCAGAAGTGTAACATCGTAACAGACATTTGCGCTCTATATGACGCCACTAGTTATTGTGTGAATGTGTGTGTGTGTTGGGGGGGAGGGGGGGGGGAACGGGACGATTATAGTACCAGAAACGTTCTAAACTATCTAAATTCTACTTACCTCCTTTGGTCCTGCAAATGAGGGAGGTTTTCTGGCAGCTCGTAACCGCACACACGATTCCTCAGGGTTCTCTGAACCTCCACGTAGACTCCATCCTCCGCAATAGCCAGCGATTCCGGTGGAGGGGGCTCAGCTTTCGCCCCCCTACTCTTCCTTCCTTTGGTCTTGGAAGGCATGGTGTGTATTCTTGAAAAAATTCCTGGAAATACTGGCTAGCTCAGCTCAAATCAATCGTGGGAACTTGACTGAAAGATAATAATGTCAGCAAGGAAAAAGAGGAATTAATTTGTTATGTGAGAAAACGTGAGAGGCTCGGCATATTATTTATTATGTATTTCTTGCCCAAACATGGCAGTAGTTAATCAATGGCATGCATGCTTTTTTAAAATTAGTTATTGTCTTACTTTATCATGGAAGTATTGTGGTGTAGTGCATTTGGCTCTCCTGTTGCAATGTAAGGGTTGCCTGGTTACTGGGTTTGAGTCGCACTATACCTGGCATCTTTTGCCCTCTAGAATGGCACTTAATCTGCTGATCAATGCTGATCTCCACCCGGGTGTTTTAAATGGGTACTCGGTAGGAACCGAGGTACACATGTGTAAAGCATGTATACACCACCTCTTAAGTTATGAGCCTGGCTGGAATACTTGGAATACTTAAAAGAGTGCAGGAAGTGCACATTAGGTGCTGGAATAAGGGTGTATTTGATGATCAAGATTATACTAATCGACACAGCTCAGGGCCCTCTGATAGAACAGTTAAAAAATCACTGCAGAGGCTATCCTGGGTTGATAACGTCATTGACATCATAATCATCATCATCATCATCTCGTCACAATGACCATGAAAATTGAAATGTTATCTGGTTATCATTAATATCTTATCACCATCATCAACATGATCATCATCATGATCAGACACCACCATGGCACCCACCCCTACAAGTCAAGGGGTAAACTGCATTTGCTGTGTTCATGGCACCATCATCGCATCACCACCATCATCATCATTCAGATCATTAATCATAATCACCACCACACATAGGTACATTACAATAGCGTTGTACGGAGATCAACCTCTTCCGCCTGCTGCACTATCCAACGCATAAAAACATTTTTTGTCGGCTGATTTCTCCCTCCCATTTACCAGCAAATGCAGAAAAATTTTCGTTTATGTGATCCACAATTCATATACTTTGATACCGTAATTAATCTAATTATACAGACTCTGTTGTTTTGAAGACCGCAAAATGTAGAAAAAAATGATTATTTCCCGTCCGTTTTCCTTACCGATGCGTCCTAAAACATAGCGTTCAACTGTTGAACGGTACAGTGTACGAATGGGCAGTATGCTAATCTCCAGCGTATTAGCGTATATTGCCTGTAAATGGTCCAACTGATTGGACCATTTAACTTTAGTAGATGTGATCACCACCACCATCATCATCATTCACGAATCGTCATCATCATCATTGATCTCCTCATTCTCATTCTCATCATCATCATCATGCATCATGCATCACCATCATCATATTCATCATCATCATCAAGACACAATCAATCATCATCCGGCATCATCATCATCCGGCATCCACCCCTGCAAGTCATCATGCGGCCTTCTCTTACTTTAGGTCACTGGGGACCTCAAATTCCCACCCTCCAAAATACAGATGATTTTCAATAGTCACAATACCTTCTCATGGTCCGTTAACTTTCAATAGATTCCCTTTGTTATCCTATCCGAAACTGTGCGAAATCGCCGAGTGCGTGCACTAGCGCTGTGCAGCTCAGACGCTACCAATATTCGAGTGATTTCAATCCACCAGGCTTGCACATTTGGATGGGGCTATTATCCCCAAGACATCACGATCCATCACAAAAGCTTGACAAAAGATCAGATGATCATACAAATCCAAAGTGGATTAGGTAGAGCGACGATGAAATGTTCGCAACAAGATTGATGCGCGCACGTGTATTACATTGGACACGCACATTGCAAACATTTCATCGTCGCTCTAGTATATAATCCACTTTGGAGTCACCCCCTATGGGAAATTAACTACACACCTGTACAATATTCTCATATGGGGTGGATCGAAAGTGGATTAGTTAATAGGGAGACGGATTCATTATTTTTTGCTCTAATAGCGTTATCATCAATAGCCTACTGTCTAAAAGTGGCAGAGTGGTCTTGAAGAGAAGGGAAAACCGGGGTTAATGGATTTAAAAAAAGGTTAATTAGAAGGCAAGAAGCCCTTTTTTGTTGATTAGGGGTGGACCACATCTACAATGTATTGTAAATGGTCCTGATGGACCATTTACTGCTCACAGTGGTAAAAATCTACGGGACACAATTTGAACTACAAACAGAGAGAAAAGAACAGCATATCTAAAGTAAAAAATTGCATACCTAGATTGAAGCTGATTTTATGATTTATTGTACAAAATTTCATTTTCAAAATGATAAGTCATACTTACAAAAATCGTCATATAAGTTCCATTTCTTTCTCTTCCTGCTCGATGTCCCATCGTAAACAAAGAAAGCCCGCCCGCAACATGCGGAGGCCGCTTATTATTGTCCAAAACAAGCCAACTCGCGATCTGCAAGCATACCCGCCGTATCCGATTTCGGATACGCCGTATCAGAATTCGGATACGCCGTGTCAGAATTCGGATACGGTAACACGTGTGGTGTGGGAAGCTTGCGGGAAATACATGACAGTCATCCAGATAGCAGCAACACTTTCGAGAGGGATCACGACTGAGATTTTCTCAGTCTTTTTATTTTCCAAAACTGCAGATTTTCCATTTTTTTCGACATTTGAAGAATAATTTGGACCATTTTGGTAAGTTCATATAACACTTGTATCATTTTTAGGGCCAGTCATGATTGATTTTGTTGAATTTAAGATAAGAATTTTGTGTGAAATTTTGACAAACTTTGTTTGTACTGTCCCACAT
Source organism: Echinarachnius parma (assembly GCA_037951105.1). Taxonomy (NCBI): domain Eukaryota; kingdom Metazoa; phylum Echinodermata; class Echinoidea; order Clypeasteroida; family Echinarachniidae; genus Echinarachnius; species Echinarachnius parma. The sequence continues at coordinate 88,029 of JBAMJV010005393.1, forward strand.
TGTTCCCGTATAGCGCAGCATTACAATGTAGTGTTGTGTGGGGTGGACTAAGTAAAGTAAGACAGGTAAGCAATTGATTAAATCTTCCTAAAATCCTCTGACGAAATAAACTAAAATCATAATGAGACTGAGTTTATTTTGTCCGAATAAATCTAAAAACCATGCAGACGAAATAAACTGCATGAATAATTGAATTCATTATGATCGGAGAGTGGCACGAATTATTATGCGTGTCGTCGGCCAGCCGTGAGAGTGAGACGGTCTAAAAAAATCAGACTACGTCAGACCATACCTGTACTGTCATGTGTAAAATACTTTGTATGTTACACATGACCCCACACACTTCGTGGTGCCTTTGTTCTATCCCGGTAGCGTCCGGTCGTAACCATTAACAACTCATTGTCAACTGGGTCAAAGTGAATTCGCTCACACCCCTCGAACAATCAATTGCCCCGCCGAGCGAAAAAATAACGTACTACGTCAATGTGATTCTGTATGCTAAGCACAAACGGTATAAGTGGTGGTGCTGGTGCGTCAGACTGTGAAAACGGGACAAGATCCAGGGAAAATCGGATGCCAGGGGTTTAGGTCCCCGGTGGACTAAAGTAAGAGAATGCCCATCATGCATCATGAGCAGCAGCAAGAGAAGCAAAAAAGGGTTATGGGAAAGTGCAAGAATTATGTTTTTTTAATTATTTTGTATTGTATTGTTTTGGGTTTTGTTTTGTTCACATTTACAAAGTACAAGTTGAGCGTCGGCCCAAGCTACATGAATAATAATGCATGGGACTACATGCTAATTTCACGTGAAAACAATGCGCGCGAATAAATGAAAAGTGAACCTAGTTTACATGGTAATAGTAGCGTTTATTATTTAATATCACTATCTGAATAACGATTGACTGAAAAGGAATAAAATTCAGAACAGTTGTTCTTTTAAAATTAAATTCTTACAATTTTCTTGCCGACCAGTTTCCAATCAATCACGGCGCGTCTTGCAAAACAATGTTGTATGGAAAGCCGAGTAGATTTACAAAGTAGAATACGTCGGCGTGTCATACACGTTTGAGTCTTTGTATTATGATTATTGTTATAATCTCAGAATATAAAAAAAATAAACTTATTCTAACAGCCTGTGGCGTATCGTGGTGGAGGAGGCATATGCTTTGACAAGACAATACAATGAGGATAAATCCTTCATAAAATAAATATGATGTACATTTATAAGTGTGCCTCCCCCCCCCCCCCCCCCCCCAGTGGCGGATCTACGGGGGGAGGGGGGTTTAGGGGGTTTAACCCCCCCCCCCCCTTGGGCTGCCAAGTGAAAATGTGATGTGCATAGAAAAACGCCATCATGTGTCCAGACCCATGCACAGTATCCGCATCGTCATTGGGTCAAACCCCACCCCCCCCCCCCCCCCTTAGCAAACTGAGCTAGATCCACCCCTGCCCCCCCCCCCCCCCCCCTCCTCCTCAGTCTGACAATGCTACGCCACTGCTAACATATAAACACAAGGAGATTGTACACCTTTTCCCTTTTTTCTGACTTTGTATACTGCCTCCACCCCGGGCCTAATTGTAAATATTTTGTTATGTTTGCACTGTGAGATAACTTTTGTGATATCAAATAGATACCCAACATTTTGCAAAGGGCTGTGTAATTCACAAGCAAAGCAATTAATTAACACCACTTACGGAATCACTATTATTTCCTGGTTCCGTA